>JAECUM010045210.1:0-17511 GCA_016617855.1 Megalonaias nervosa
AAGCTTCGTCCAGATACTCCTCCAATTTTTCTTCTTGACTCATTACCAGACATTTATCGTGTTGAATTTGACTGGGATGATCGCTTTGACATCCATAACAATCTCTCTTGGTCAATTCCGTAATTTTATCCGCCAGGTGTTTAGCAAAACAGGACACTAAATGTTGTTCTTGTTCTGGCCATCTGGACTTGACTACTACCTCGTCCTCTTTGTCTTTGTCTTGGGGTTCTGTTTTCACGCTATCCTTCCATTCCACTTCCAAAGATTCTCTACCGTTCAATGAGGGATAGGAGTCTTCCATTGATTCTAATAGTCTAGAATGACTTCTCTCAAACTGTTGATTTCTATGGTATTATCGAATTCGGCATACAAGATGACGTTGACCGTCTCGGTGAGAGCTTCTGCAAACTGAAGTTCCACACGCAGTTGACTGGATTTTATAGGGTGGAAATGTCCCTCATCGCTGCCTTGGTCTGGAGTGAAATCAAAGGCCCACAAAGTGTAACCTCCTACATAATCTTCGTACGAAATACCGTGACTGGTGTTGGTTCCTAGTTGCCCCGTAGCGTCGTACAGGGACAAGTACGATCTCAAGTAATTTTTCTGCGCAAAGTTAGGTTCGAAGGGTCTAGTACACAAGGTCTTGCCATCGCGACTGACTTCGATCTTGGACACTTTGTAGTGCTTAAACTGGAAAGGATTTTGATCGTGGGCTCCGTTGAGGGCTGCGTTGCTGACATACCAACGATTAAACCTTTGGGTAACTGTCCTTGGAACAGACGATCTTCGATCTTGGATCGGAATCCAGCAGCAATGGTGAACGTTTTCACTTCTACGCGTCGTATCGGATACTTGGCGGTCGATCTGCTCAATGTGTGACTGATGTCGTTTCCCGCTTTAGGTAACACTTCTACGCGGCGCACGTAAAGGCTGGCTTCTTGGATGATGGTTTTGTACTCGTTGGCATGAGCCATGAAATGGAAAGCGACACTGCTGCGATTGAGTCTCAGGCGAATATCCACTCCGCTCACCAAATACTTCTCTTGCAACCACATGTCCAAATGCAAACGATCCATCAGTTCTAAATTACGACATGTTTTCTTTCGACGGTCGTTAAAGCCCACATTGTGAGGATCGTCATCGGCTGTCAGGGCTGTGTCGTTAAACTTTTTCTCACCTGCGGTGTCATGTTTCCAAACTGCGCAAGAATCCAGATGAGTGTTCTTGGCCTCTTTTCCGTACGTCAAGAGATTTTCCAGGTACGCTTGGTAAGGGTAAGTATCCATGCTACTGATGACCAGTTTGTTATTCAAGTACAAATCCACTTCGCTGAACAAGGAATGCATGAAATTGTTGACGGGAGCTACTCTAGCATCGTCTCCCGGATTGGTGTTGTCTATTTTGATCACTTTGAGTTTCAGATACAAGTAACTGCTATTCAGACCAATGTAATCTTCGGCTGTCCTTTGATTTCAAACTCGATGAGAGCTGAATCCGTTAACGAGGAGACGGGATGAAATTCGACCCATTGGGATTCTTGCATTGTCATCATGGTGGGTGGCATGGCAAACAGATCCACTTCCGACTTGGAACAAACGCAAGACTCTCGGTGCATCATTTTCTCTGATTTAATAATCAAAACCGTCTAACTCTCGGACAGTTTTTCTTTCCTTAGTCTTTCTAGCTCTAGGGGTGTGAAGTCCTCTCAAGGGGTCTTTGCGTCGTCTTTTTCTGCCTTGTCCATGCTGTGGCGTCAGGGAAGCAGGAGTGTCTGACTCGGCATCGCCCAGGGCATTTATAGGAGTTTCTAGCCGGCCCAAATTGTCTTTGCACATTTGAAGCAAGACATTTTTGCCTGCTCTCAAGAAAGCTTCTTTGAGGTTTTGTTTGTCAATGATGACATTTTGGTGAAATCCTTTACCGTGCGTCAACGCGGCATCTTTCAAGGCGTGCAATCCCCGTGTCACCATCGGTTTCAAAACGGGAGCCACCGAACGAAAGGCTGATTTGAGCATATCGCCTAAACCATGTCCTCGTTGTCGAGCGACTCCTCGGTACACAGTATACATGACTGACAAAAGGTTAGAGTAATCGTTTTCGAAAATGGAGTTTCACTGTGACTTTCCCTTTGGTGAATGAATATTTTTTCTCAGATCTCCTTTTATAGTAATGTTAACAGTGTCGAAATACGACTTACTGACGGCCAAATAGTGAGGATGTACAAATTCGTTGTGAACGTGATAGGTGTTTCCACCTTCCTCGTCAGCATTCGTGGCAGAATCCACTTTGAAAGGAATGACACGCAGTAACGGTATGGAGGTGTATCTTACCACGTTGTACTCCGTCACATCGGAGTACACAAAAATCAAATTCAGTCCTTGGTTCATTTCTACAGGGAATCTAAAATATTTCGCAAAATCCGAGTTACTGGTGAAGGCTGGTATATCGCTTGCAATCTTGATCAAGTTAGGGTCTCCACCCAAAATGTCATACAATTCAGGACAAAATGTAATGGCCAATACTTTGTCCTCTGAAAATTTGATGAGGAGACGAGCTATTTTGTGGTAATCGATCGTGACACTTTTTCTGGTTTTCTCTAAGACTTTACCAAACGTGGCATTGAACCTATCAGCAATAGCGTTCACGAAATGTTGACCACTAAAATAATAGCTCGCAGGAATTTTCAACCGATAAGTAGTTCGTTTAGTTTTGGGATCTTGTGATTTCATAAAGTCAGCTGGACTGCTACGTTCATCCAAGTGTTGTTGCACTTGTTCGTCATGAACTTCTACCGTAAAAGTCTTTTGATTTTCGATGATGTTTTTGATTTGTGTAGGGTGAATTATTTCCACTAAAGCCACTTCCCAACGGGCTTCGTGATCCAATTGGATGGCCTGAGGTAATCTGACTGTGTAACAGCACAAAGTGCTATTGGGAAACACCTCCATGGAACTATCACTGGGTAACGTTAAGTCAAATTGGTTGTTCATAATTCCAGAGTTCTAGTGTCCGAGGGGTCACTGGAAGTCAGAGGAGTGTCTAAAAGAGGATGGTTAGGGTGACTGTTGGATGGGGGATTGACGTTGGACGCAAGGCTCCCGTTGTTGTTGTTTCCGTTAGAGGAATATTTCAGAGACGGATTGGGAAGAAAGTAACCAATGCAACTGCTAAGTAAAATGGTCCACAATTGTTTGTCTCCTTGTTGCAAACTCAAATTGGCAAGGGCAGCACCGATGACACAATACACCAGAAAGATTTGGCAGAAAAAGACGATTTTCTTTTTAGGCACACGTTCTCCACACCACGCCCACAAGGGTTGCTTTTGTAGATCTTGTAGAGAAGAACTGGGGGAAGGAGTGGTCACTGCAGTAGCTGAGGATGTTTTGAAGGGCATGATGATCACTTCTTTTTATAGTCAATGAGTTGCGAAGCGTCGATCCAAGAATCAAAACTCGGCGGATATCCTTTCCAACGTACTTTGACTTCTTTGACACGCTTTCCCACTTTTCGGGTTCTTCGATCGAGAATGCTTTCGATCTCGTACACGTTGTCTTCTTTTTTGGTCACACGTTGTAACTCGGGCAAGTAAAACGTTCTTTTTAACACTTCCCCGTTCATGTTTTCCAAGTTATAGACGGGAGGATGACGGCCACGCGCTCGTTCGGTGACACGAAACAATTGAGTGGTCCAGTTGGGTACGTAACCTTTGTCGAAAGTGCGTTTGTTTTGTCAATGCGTATCCAATCTCCTGATGCCAGCACTCCACCTTTCTTGGGGACAGTCACTGTTGGGGGCATACCAAACAGGCGCTCGAAGACTGTCACTTCGTTGTCAGGAGTCACTTTTTGTGGGGTACGTCCGATGCTCCGATGGTAATATTGATTGTACGATTGGACAAGGTGTGGCAAAACGTTGATGTACATGAGAGTGTGTTGATGCGTAAAATATTTCCACATGCGTTTCTTCAAAGTGCGTTGAAAACGTTCCACGATGCTGGCTTTGGTCTCGGGATTATCGGTGGTGAAAAAATGTATGTAACGTTTCTTCAATTCTTTTTGGAAAGCTTGGTTCAGAAATTCGGTGCCTTTGTCAGTTTGCCATCGAAGAGGGTGATGCCCACTTTGTTTCAACACCAGTTGGAGGGCTGGCACTAACTCACTGCTCGATTTGGAAGTCAATGGCACGACCCAAGCAAATTTGGAAAAGACGTCAATGACACCAAACAAATATTTGCAACCACGATTGTAGGTGGCCAAATGATAGACACCAGCTAAATCGGCTTGCCATTGATGATCGATACCCTCCACTCGGGTGTGACTTCTGGAAAATTTTCGTCGAATGGGTTTGTGTAAGGTGTACGTGGTTTGTTCTTGTAACCAGCGTTGCACTTGAGGTAAACGAACACTTTTCAGTCGAGTTTTGGCAGCATGATACAATTTCAGAACTCCTCCGTAACCTGCAGGATGGGATGGATCGTAGTAAATGCTGCCTAACAACTTCTCCATCTTTTTTTTAATAAGTGATCCACTCTTTGCTGACGGTACTCTGAAGTGGTTTAGAAACGGCTTTACGTGTCCGATTTGCCACAGGAGTAGACGTCGAAGGTAGTTTTGGTGGTAGTGGTGGTGGTGGTGGTGGTAATAGAATGGTTTTGGTCTTCTTTTCTTTTTTCACTTCTGGTTTCCCTTCTTTCTTTTTCACTTCTGTCAAAGGTGGAGTGGACATCATCTTTTTAACCCAAACTTTAAGTTCTTCTCGTTGCGGTGTAGAGGAAGCTGCCAACAAGGACACTGCGATCTTACTCGGGATGGGAGCTCCTGACGGTGTTTGAAAGACTTCTCTTGCCTCTTCTTCCTCAGGCAACCGTGACGTTGCATCTGTCTTGACCAATGGGAGTGGAAGTGACTGTGGTGGTGGTGGTGGTGAACTTGTCATCAAGGCCTTAAAATCTTTCAGGTGGGTAGAGCTGTTTCGTCTAAAGCTTTCTGGTGAAAGAGTTGCAGTCGGTGCAACAATTGGCCTTACCGTTGCGATATTTCCGTTTCTGACAAATCGCTGCGATCCATCAAGGATTGCAATTCTTGTTGTAACTGGGACATCTCGGTCAAATGAGGATTGGGAGGTAAATGAGGGGTTCGTTGTTCTTGCCAACGATGGTATTCCATCCATCGTTTGTAAGACACTAAAGCTAGCTTTCGTCCTTCCATTGGATTTCAAGGATCACGTGTGAGATCTTTTGACTATAGAGGTCCCTTTTATCTTCTTGGACCTTTTTATCTTCATCCTCCCAGGATGTTTCCCAATAGTCCTTTCAGCAAGGGTCCTCCTATTGTTCCCATTACTCCTTTCAGTAAGGGTCCTCCTATTGTGCCCATTACTCCTTTCAGTAACATGGGTAAAAAGGGCAAAATTCCTCCGCGTTGCACTAACGTCTTTTTTTTTGACCAATGGGTATTTTCTTTTGGACCATTTGGCGAGGAACGTGTCGATGTTTGCCTAAGCATTCTTTGTGATGTTTAGACAAAGGTATTGTACCTTTCAAGACATTCAAACAACATTCGCACACGGTATCGATGACGTCTTTGGAGGAAGTTTGAATGAGGTTTTTTCGCATGGGTGAGAGAGCTTTGGATAGGACGGACAACATGTCCCAATGTTTGGCTAAACGAGGTGGCAGTCCTTTCCTTTTCTTTCCTTTGGGGGCAGAAGAGGAATGTCTTTTGTGGGGTGACATCTTTCTCGGTTGGTTAGTTGGTTATGTGGCACACAGCAAAAACTACACTAACGTCGATGATTTGTCACACGGTCTTTTATTCTTTTTTGGGGGGACTATCTCTTCGTCATAAAGTTGACGATGTGTTTTCCAAAATCGCAACAAAAAATCCTCCTCTGTGGTGGCTCCTCTTTTTCTTTGGACGAGTGTGTCTTTTCTTGGGGGTGACGTCTATGTTTGACTAAACGTTTTCTCGGATGTCGAAACTGTCTTTTTCTTTTTCCTTTCTGGACAGGAGAACGACAATGAGGAGACATCTTTTGGTGCACAACATACACTGAAATCCATGACTCGACATGCATCTTTTTATCTTATTGGTTTCTTTAGGAACGTGTTCTCTGACTTTGTGGCGAAATTATCAACTAACTTATCCATATTAATGTAAAATTCTCCTCTTTGGTGGCTTCACCTTTTTTCCTTTGGACGAGTGTGTTTTTTCAGAGGGTGACGTCGATGGTTAGCTAAGCGCTTTTTAGGATGACGTGACTGTCTTTTTCGTTTGCCTTTTCCTTTTTGGACCGAAGAATGAACACGATGGTGACGGTGTGTACTTCTTGGAGGGGACATCTTTGGGTGTTGAGCAGCACAAAAACACTGATCCGTATTGTTTGCCTCAGGTCTTTTTATAATGGAATGCGTCGCCACTGATTGTCTTTACGTCGTATCAACTTGATGACAGGCAACACACGTCGTGGAGGAGTTCGCAACGGACTAAATCGGGACAGTTCTTGCTTGAACAGATCCAGTAAACTCTGTAACACACCCGTTCTCTCTTGGACTTTGATTTTTGGGGCAGGTACTTTGTGAGTAGCGGCCACTGCCGCTAAAGAGGAAGAGGGCGTCACCGCCGGAGGAGAAGTTTTTGGAGACGCTCTCTTGCGGGCAGAAGCTGTTTTCTGTGGACTTTTTCTTTTTCTGAGGCTCTGACCTGGTCTTCACATCGTTGCTCTTTTTCTTTTTCTTCTGGGTACGTTTGGGCGTGGCTTTTTTCTTGGGGACGACTTTGGGAGCATTAGGATCCCATTTTAAGAGGGAACGAATGATGACACCTCCGAGAGAACCGCTTCCTCCAGGTTTCAAAATGATTTGCTTTGTGGTCTGAGTGTCAATGCAAGGATCGGCTAGCTGTGTCAAGGCGACTTTGTTTCTCTCAATAAAACGTTTGGTTTGATGTGGAATCTGAATGATGCCTTGCAGCAATTGACGTGCTGTCACCGTAAACCATCGTAAGCCTTCTTTGAGACTAGCTTCTAAGATACGAGCATGTATTTGTGGATTTTTTTTCGCGACTGATACCGTACAAGGCACGAATCAATTTGATGGGAAGACGAGACTGAAGGGACGTCATGTTGACGATGTGTGAGACAGAGCCAAAGTGACCGAGGTTTTTATAGACTTTTTTGGTGATTGTAATTAAGTCGACGAAGGGGACGTGAAAACGACAGGCCGTCCGTCTTGGCACCAGTAGTGAAACAGATGGGTAGGAAATCGCAAATAATCGGGAGTGGTGGATTTTAAATCCACGAGTAAATAAGCGTGTGGGGTTTTAGTGGCATCATCGCACGCATGAGTCAGCCAAAGCGTTCCTAACTGTTTGGCTAAGACTTCTACTTGCGATTTATGTCTAGTGCTTTTAAACAACACCACGTAATGAGCATAGAGACTGATGGTTCGATGGGCTTTACCTTGTTGAAAGAAATTTTGGGTGATGCAAATGACACTGGCATTACGATGATGCTCTTTGCGCGTAAACCAGAGTTTAATTTCTTCTTCGTCTTCTCCTAACACGTCGTCAAAAATAACCAAATGAGTTTGACTAGGGTCATTCACGATCCCGTCGTCCTCGCAAGGAATGCCTTCCACAAAGACGATGTAATCGCCTTGACTTTCTCGCAGAAGGCTGTACGCCGATTGCGACTCTTTGTAACACCAAACGATGCATTGAGGTGGACGATCGATCAAATGATGTTTATGTTCGATCAAACGTTTGACAAATTCCGTTTTGCCTGAACCTCTAGGTCCAGCAATGAGCATGTTAAAGGGATGGCGAAGATACAAGGCATCCCAACAAGTCCGATTTACGTGTTCGTCGATGACTTTGACAGTGGATGAAGAGGGTGTAGAAACAGTAGAGGTTGCCATAGTAGTGTAAAAAATGTCACTTTTGACACGAGGACAGACACGACAAGAGTTTTTATACTTTTTTTCAGGACACGTTTATTGTCATCTTTAATTGTGAACAAAACGAAAGACAAAAATACATAAACGCCAAATGGCTAAGTACATGAATAAAAGACACTTCAAAACGATCATAGTGGAATATAAACAAGTCTCTGTACAACATTTGTGGTGATCAAGAGGTGAAATCGTAGGGGTAGTGTGTAATGTTCTTAGAGTCTCTACACTCCTTGGCACAGTCACACAAGAGTCCTCCCGGAATGGCCTTTCGGGGATGTCGATCACGATCCTGTCATGAAGAGAGTGGTTTTCGTCGGTCACGACTTCTTCTTCTGGCACTGTCACTAACACTGGTTTAAAAGTTAATTTTTTCACTGAACGTTTTAATTTTTTAGGATTACAAATCTTTTGTATAGTGTGCCACTTCTTTTGTCCATGCCTCAAACTCCCAACTTTTCCAGTCACGTTCATCTTTCCAGTGAGGGTGCAAGTCACAAGCTACACACACCTCGTCGTACACATCTTCAGTGCCTAAAAGTTGACGAATCTTCTTTTCCCGTACAGGTTGAGAAGTATCAAAATGAAAGCGCAAAGCTTTGAGCAGAATGAGTCTCTCGTGCACATTTAAAGGGACCACTTTGATGTTTTGGGTGGTATGTACTGTTCGTAAAGAGCCCACAAGGAATCGACTGGTAAACGAAATCCCAGAAAGCAAGTCACTAAGACACACACTATACGTCGACCCCAATTCAATGGACACAGTTCTCGTAATAGACGATCGTAATCCTCTACCGTTTGAATAGTGTCATTGATTTCCTTTCACAGAATCTGTTGTATCACGAATGATTAAGGTCGTGGCATGGTAGTCCTTTTTTATACCCTCTTTGGTGTCAGGTAATAAGTGTACTTTTTGAACAGCCTCGATTTTATTTTAGTACCGTACCAAAAATGTTTAGTTACTAACTCGCACATCTCACGTCTTGAACTAGAAAGAATTGTTCTTGTAAAGATTTGTTGTAATCCTCTAACTCGTCCTCTGGAATTCTGTGTATTAGAATCACCTCGTAAGTTGAATGAGTGGCATCCAAAAAGTTGAATTTCACGCGATTCATGAATATCTGACCACTGGAACACTTTCATCAGAATCAGTCCTCTTATAGCATTTAGGTACCAGTGGCTCAAATATCGGTGACGTAACGGATGCAATGGTTCTTTGCGTTTCATTTGTATTTTGCCGAACTCGCGGTAAATGCGTTCTCTCAATTCCACAGGCAACCCACGAATATTCTCTCGGAAAGTATCCATAACCATGTCAGTCAAACACTTCTCCTAGAGCGAAAGTAATGGAGAAAGTGAGTAATTTCTGACCACTGCCATTCCAGGGATCGGTAAAGAATGTCAATAAAATCTTCAAATGTAAATGGTCTAAAGCGGAAATTTAGGAAGAAGGCTCCCTTGATCCAGAGGAATCTGATTTGTTTGTTGACTTTTGTCAATTTCCTCTTGCGAATTTCTCGACGTAAAAGTTCTACAGTCACAAATTGAGATTTGGCTCTGACAAGTCCCAAACAAATGTCCTTGTAGATCTTCTCTTGCAATTCGTTTGGTAATGTTTGAAGATTATTTTTCAAATGGGGTTTAAATACTTGTCTAGGGGTTGTCCAACGTTTGACTCGTAGCCACGTAGCTGGTTTCTTACACGACATGGTATGCCCACTTGAATGACGAGGTCCTACTAAAGGTAGGTAGTGACAATCGGGAGACCATCGAACATGTTCCAGGTAAGCGCAATCTTTCTTCTCCCACTCGTGAAGTGACACACCACAAATGAAGCACTTGACTTTATCCCCTTCGCCCAAGTAGATAAATCCAGTTCTAGAGAATTCTTCGGGGGTAGGTCCTCCCAGATATTTTGGCCATTTTCCTCGGAAGGTTTGGATCCGACTTTCGTAGTCGCAGTATTCAGTCAAACGCAAAGGGAACGAATATTCATCTTTCACAGGTTCATTTCGATGAGGGTACGGTGAAATATGTAGGAGTGTGGTACGTTTTACATGATATCCGTAGGGTGGTAGCCTCATGGTTTCATAATGATGACCTCCACCATGAAAACCAGTAAAGTGAAAAGGTGTACGATAACGAGTGGCATCACTTTCGCATCCGTCAGGTTTGACACGCACAGCATCACTTTCCATGGTAGGTATGGTAGTAGTTATAGCAAAGTTCCCATGATGTGGCACTGAATCGCTAAGGTCATAGCGTACGACATCCCTGCCATCGCAAGGCACAGCATTGCACTCGAGTTTGCCCTTGCTTGATACTTGCTGTTTGAATTGATTCATTTTTCTCGCTTATCAATGGTAGTGACAATAAACTATCGGTCTGGGACGTTGTTCCTTTTTATACTAGTCGTAATGAAGTCTCGAGTTTGTACATCGTTCCTTTTTTATGATCACTTTTGGAAGTCTTCCTTTTTTTCTTCTTGGACATCGGTACTACCTTTTCTAAGGTACCGTCAGACCTGAACCGTAGTGTGATGGGTGGAAAGACCATAGAAAGGTAAAGACAATGCAAAGACCATTGAGTATGTTCCAGAATAGCTGAATCTTTGTAGACACATCGATCCATACGCAACTTCAGACCACAACTGAAACACTGTACTTCGTATCCCAATCCAGTCTCAGGTCCCAAAGATACAAATCCTGTTCTAGCTAAAACATTCGCAGAAGGTAATCCTTCCCCATCCGTGGACCATTTTTGAAACGTTTCCAATCGACTGGCACAACTGCAATAGGCAGGCAAGAAAACAGGAAAATGGTATAGTGTGAACTTGAAGTTCTCTGTGGGTTTCTCAGTCGATTCTTGCTGTGTCGAAGTCATCCTTCTTCTTGGTGACTATCGTCTTGGAACCATTTTTTTTATACCAGCGTGACCGTACGGTAAGGTGAAGTGGTTGGGAATCCGTACTCGCTTCTGGTACACGATTTGATAGACTTTTTCCAAGGGTCGGCCGACGATTTGGTGTGTGGTTAAACCTACAACCTTGTGCGGTTCGTGGGTGGTCACTTTAAAATTTCCATCCTGTCCAGATTGCAAAGCTTCTTTCAAGACACCAAAGTTCACCAGTCGACTGGTGCGATAATTGAGAGTCAATCCTTTCACTTTGCACTCCGCGTGCACTTCTCCTTGTTTGTCCCAGTATTCGTATCCGTAATGTTTGGGACCGCCACTTGCAAAACTTAGGATCTTGTCGTCGGGATGCTCGTCCGTCCAGGCTCCTAAACGATCTCCTTCGATGACAAGGTGAGGTTGACCCAGGCGATCGATGTAAATGCAACTGTCCGTGTCAAAATACAGCACACAATCTCCCAACAGTTCCAAAGCTTCGTACAGTTGTAAGCGAGCATGGGCTGTCACGTAAGCCGCAATGATGACATTTCCAAATTCGTCGGCTTCTGCAAAGTCCAGTTCTTCTTCGTAATTCACTAAGATCAAGTCCTCACGAACGACGTCCACGTGTTTCATGTATTTAGTTTTGTAGTGAATCATCTGGCAGTAGCGAGAAGGTTCTGTCAAATACTCCGTTTTGGGTAAACACGGTCGTTGTGCCATTTTACCCCACAAGCAATTTAAAATCACTTTGGCAAACAATTGCCTTCCTTCGTTTATCTCGATGTGGTCTAAAGTGATACCTTCCAGCTCCCAGTATTTCTCTTTGAATTTCTTTTGGTCTTCGGGAGTGTCGCACCAGGAAGGATAGCCACTAGCTTCTTGTTTCAGTTTCAAAAATGCATTCACATAGTCTGCAAAAATGCCTTTTCGTGTCTCGTCGCCCTTGTGGTATTTTTCTGTCTTGGGAAAGTGGTAAATTTCGTACACTTCTAACAGTTGGTATTCCAGGTCCAGAGCTTTAAACAATTCCACGCAAACCCACGTTCCCGTCAAGGCGCGTTCTTTCTGGGTGTGCTGAGAAGGTTGGTCTCGGTTGCATTTTTCGGCACAAGTATGGCACAAGGAAAACATCAGTTTTCCTTGGCAATAGTGAGGTAAAACGGGATGATACAAGGACGTGGGAGGCAAGACTTTGCACATGATCAATCCATCGTATTGGTGAATGTTGTCCAGGTCGATGTGTTCCGTCAGAAATTGTGGGTGCCCAGCAGGAAAGTGACAATATTTGCACACGTACGGATACAGAGAACACTTGTCCAAGTATTTAATTTCTTCTCCTTTCTCCTCGTCGGCTTGGTACAGCAAACAGGTGGCATTCGTCCGTCCTCCATACAAACTGTCCCGTGGGTTCAGTGGGTCCACCAGCTGGTAACTTTCCACGATGCGTTTAACCTCGGCATCGGTTTTCAATCGGTGATCATACTCATGTTCCCACATTTCTACCACTTGGTATCATTGCTCTTCTAACTTCAACCGTCGCTGACAAGTGGCCTGGTACAGATCTTCCATGGTCCTTTGTAAAAACTGATTTTTAGTGTTACGTTGAGGGTAGCAGATAGGACATGCGTGAAATAAGCAGCCGTTAAACTCGTACTCGATCTTGGGGTTTTCTAAGTCCCAACCATCCTCCGTTGCGAGTATGTTGGATCCATTTGTCTTCCTTGTTGCACAAGTAATGTAGCCAGCGTAGGGCTTTGACCGAGTACTGACGTTTGACAAAATTGCTTGTTTGAGGACTGATGACAGCTAAGATGTTTTCGGGCATGAATCGTTGACGGTGCCCTAAAGAACACGCTTTTGCAATGGTGCAGGCTTCTTTCAAAGGGTCGATCCCTCCGTGCTCCATGAATAATTCTCGAAATTTTCCGCAGCAACGCCGTAAAATGTCCACGTCGGAACGACAATATTTTAACATTTCTTCCTGAAAGTCGAAAGTGACCGAGTCGTGAGTCTGGTACCATGCGTAGAAAGCTTCTCTTTGTTCGGTACGCATGTTGTCGGGGTCGTAGTAGTTATCCTCAGGCGAATGGGGCAGAACGGAGTGTTGACTGGCTTCGGTATTGAAAAAGTGCGGAAAATAGCCTTTGGCCATTTCTGTGATTCCAAACGTTTTAGGCATTCGGTTCAAAGGCATGGCCAAGTAACTCATTGAATCTTGAAACTGCACTTGTCCCACTTGCATGGAAATGATTTTGGCTCCGTTCAAAGTCACTTTAGGACGTTCGGTACTTTGTTCCGTATAGTATCTCAAAAGCAATTATGCATCGTATACCAAAAAATTGTGAGCCATCACCGTGGCATAGTGATGACAATCTCCGTAACGTTCTATGGCTTCTTAGCTCCACATCTCATCGATAGGGTCTAAGATCCATTGGGCAAAATCGGTCAGCGTGTTCGGCCCCCGAAAGATGTTATCACGTCCTCCAGGAATCTTGCTACAGTGAGAGCGATGAGTAAAGATAGGCTCAGGGATGCAATTCTCACACGCTCGGTGAGAAACGCAGAAATTAGGAATGTGAATGCCAGTCTCTTGCATGCATTCGAAATCGAAACAGATGAAATGGCCTTTCTTCTGGTCACTATCTTCTTCTTCTGTTTGGAATGGTGTTTTTGAATGTAGCATTCATGTTCCAAGTCCACCATTTGGCGACAAATGTGACATCGTTTCTTTCCTGAACATACGTGCGCCTTGGGGCACTTGGTATGTATGCCTTGTCCACAAGTAGGGCACAATCTCCGGAGTAGGCAAGCACTTTTCCGCTGTGAACCTGCGTCTTTAGATGTTGTTGGTAACAGGTAGGGCTGACAAACGTGCGCTGACAAGCTGGCCAATGCACTTGTTCTTGTCCTTGGTCCAGACAGGGTTTAGAGGCTAAACATCCAGGGCATTTCGATCCACAGTGCTTGTGTTGCTCTCGATTGTTATAGCCATAGTCACATTTCTCACAGTAATAACTGTATGACAAGAATGCAGTGATACTGGTAATGGCATCAAAATGTTCATCGTGATGATAGACGTGAATGCATTTTCCGTCTTTGAAACCTTTGCCTCGAAACAAGAGAGGTCCGCGCACTTCTTGAGAGTGTACTTTCAAGGTGTAACGTGGAGCCAAGACGTCTTGCAACTTTTGCATTTCAGGAATGCCACAGTGTCTGTCATTGGATATCCCCGCTTGCTGTAACAGGAGTTCTGCTTCTGTTTGTTGTTTGGCTCGGCTAGATTTTTGAATAGTTTGCCAGGCTCTTTTCCATTCTGCCGTGTCGTTCTTGTCGGCATACGTCCGTCCCACCACGATGGCACGGACTAAACACATCTTGTCTTGGGTGTTGTTAACTTGAATGATACTGCGCTTGATGATGCAAAGATTTTCTATCAAGAACACCTTTTTGCCATGTCCTGTCCCTTGGGGAAGAGACACGCGGGTCATGAACAGTGTCGCTTTTCCGTCGGTGATGTGAAACTTGTCGTTGGATTGTTGTACGTGTTGAATCTTGTCCATGACTTTGGAAGGTGTCATTTCTGCTGGGCTGCTAAACTCGATCCAAACGGGGGATTTCAGACTGTCGTGATGAATAGAAAGTCTCAAGCGATCGTCTTCTTTGGCTTGACATTACTGCTTCAGTGTGGTTAAAACGAATCCCACACATCTGTGATGAACCCTTCTGCCTCCTCCAGTGGTACGTTGGACTTGAAATCTTTAAACTTCACCGCGTACGTGTAGGCCGTAGTTCTAAATTTTCTAGAGGAGCGTTTGTCCGTCTCTCGAATGTGGTAGTACTTTTCAGGGTTTACTGGTGGTGATGGACTTTAGTTTGGTGTAGACTCTCTGGGTCTGGATTCTGGCTCACCCATCTCATCTTCAAAATCGCTGGCATGAATTTGAGCCATTATTTCAGCTACTGTGCGAGGCGATAAATCACGTTTCTGCCTCTTACGTTCCTTTCTTTTCTTTACGAAATGATGCGATCGTTTCATCTTGACTGCAAAAAGTCAAATGACTACATTTGAAACGCCATGGACCCCTATATATCCATGTCAGACTCAGTGTATATATATATATATATAAATGATTACTGTCTTCCCTCTCAGTACTGATTTCGCTCTCAATCCGACCAGCACGATGGAAGAACCCACACAGATCGAACTTCTGATTAGAGCTTTGCGAGGTGTCATAAGAAAGTTTTCTTCGGACAAACCGACGGACTACTCTCCCTCCTTTCGAGATAAAAGTCAAGATACTTGCGATATCTGTCAGAAGAAAGGGCATTGGGCTACTGATTGTCCAGATCGTCAAAAAAAGCAAGACCAGTGTCAGAAGATACAAAAGTCAAGATACCTGTTATCACTGTCAAGAGAGAGGACATTGGCCTTCAGACTGTCCTAAGAAAGAACAGAAGCAGGAGGAGGAGGAGGAATAAAAAGAGGTGCCCTCGGCAAAGGAAGAACCACGACACGTTCAGAAAGAGAAGACAGAAAAGAAAAGAAGACGAGAAAAACGTGAGGAAGAAAAGGAGGAAAAAACTGTGAAAGTGAAGAAAATCAGAAAACAGAGAGAGTGAAAGAAGAAAAAAAAGGCAGAGAAGAAGTCTATGAACTTTTTAAAAGTGTTGTGTTATGTTGTGATATTGGATTTGTAAATATTTGTACCAGAATAGACCAGACTGAAAAAAAAACGTAAGGCACTTACGTTTGGATTGTCTAGGATAATAAGGACCTACACTTATGCACTCACAACACGTGTATCATAGGGTTAAACAAGGGATTTTTGAGTTTTAATTGATTTTGGCAAAATGAATATTATCTCTTTTGAAAAAAGTGAGTGGCCCTGAAAAGGACCGTTGGGTGTTTGTTTTTTTCATAGAACAAACTTAGGAACGAGAAGCAATCAACTTTAACTGCCTTAAGCCTTTGCCACGGCCAAGACCTACTTCTGGACTTGCTCCTGTCACTGCTTTGGTAGAAATCACTAGGGGTGGTATCTCCGGTGTAGTAACATGGTTAGACTGTTTGGCTCGGGAAGGTCTTTTTCTCTTGGGTCGTAATAAAGAAGTCTGATACATTTGTTTCAGGCTTCTTAACTCGGCCAAAATGTCCAAGAGTACCATTACCGTTTGACTTTCACTGTTCTCCTTCTCTCCTAGACTTTGTTTCTTCTCTGCTGCTTCTTCCTGTCGTTTCCTTCTTGTCTCTTCTTCTCGCTGTAGCTGTTGAAGGAGAAATGCTTGTGCTGCTTCTTTCTGCTGTTGTAAAAATTTCTCCAATTCTTCTTTCTGTCTCTGTTTAAAATCGTCGACGTGTGGTAAAGAAGGAGAAGTTGACGAAGGTGCTGGTACCGGAACAAATTCTTGTGAAGAAGAGAAAAAATCTGCTAAATCACAATTGAAATCAACCTCTTCTGGTAGTAGTCGAGTGTTGACTAAAGTATCCACAGCTATGCCATCGCTTCTCGTCTCCAAAGCCGGTTCACCCCAATTCATTGTCTTCTTAGTTTTCGTCATGTTTCACAAAACAATGTAGCATCGATTCACTGCACACAGACGCTAGCGCAACTATATAGAGAATGTGACGTCACAGGTAACTCTCTTCGGATTGGTAGACAGACTCCGCGAAGTGACTGAATTTTGTAACGCGTGTTGGGATTGGTGAACAATTTCAAACCGTTTCGATCCGGTCTTCCACTATAAATAAACGCGGTTCACTTCATTCCCTTCACCTGTTCCTCGTCACAAGATGTGGACCAACGTAGAATTGTCTACCCTCCTATCGTCGATGCTGTTCAACCCGGACTATCCAATGTATGTCAGGTCATCATGGAGAATCGTTAGGATCACCGAGACAGCTCTTTGGAAACGAAGGATCCATGTGGAGAGACAAGGCTGCCTAAAGCGAGTCCTGATTTATGGACCAGAGGTTAGACAAAGTTTGAGAAAGAGAAGAAGACCTATGCGATGCCCTCTGTTTTAACGGAATGGTGTTAACATAACAAACAACGGCCCTTTTCAAGGCCACTCCACTGCCTCGAAAAGATTTATTCTTTCTTGCCTAATTTTTTTTTTTTATTCGATTTTATAATTTATATTTACCTCCCTAAAAACATTATTCTCTTACCTAAAAAATATTTTAGTCGATTTTATAATTTGTGTATGATAGATTGATGTTCATCAATCTATGGGAAAAAATATATAAAACATACCTACTATTCACTGACGCGATCGCAAATGCATCACACTTTGTATAGAAATGAAACAGGTGGCATGACGTCACGGCACTTGCTACCTTGTTACAAGTGTCCAGTACCGTGACGTCACCCTACCGGTTCCATTCCTATTGTCCCTATACAAAATTCCCATTGTCCGTATACAGGCCCAGGGTGTGCTAGTCGCTAAACAAAATTCCTATTGTCCGTACACCACCCCAGGGCGATTTTTTGTCCGTATAAATCTTGTCCGTATACTACCCCGAGGGTGGGGGGTGTCTGTAATGCTAATACCCATTGTCCGTATACTACCCCCATATACTACTTACATATATTACATATATTTTGAAATTTGTTACAGACTGAAACTTTTTATGAAACAGGAAGCTATCAATTTATCATCTGTACAAT
>JAECUM010045211.1:0-19948 GCA_016617855.1 Megalonaias nervosa
CCCCCCCCCCCCCCCCGACTAAAATGTCTCAAGGTTGGATTTCTCTCCTTTAAATCCCAGTCAGGTGTTATCGCGAAGTGACTTTGCCAGAGCCAGTTTTGTCCTTGTGTCGTGCTATTTGGCGAGTGCTGTGTTGTATTAGCTCCCCCTTTGGTTGTTCGGACAGCATTATCTAGATCAAATTTGATTAAGTTGTTTTCCTTATCTAAACCTAACTGTATAAATAAATTTGGAATATTTGTATTAAGGCCGAAATATAAAGTTGAAAAGAAATAAATAATGCGTCTAGGTGCTTCGTATTTTTTGTTTTATGCGTGCGTGTTTTGCGTTTTGTTATTATGTGTTCCAGTTGTTCTGTATGCCTTAGCATACTGTTACCCGATTTATGTTTATGTTTTGTTGCACCTTTGCGCTGATTTTAGGGCTGAAATTGTCTATCACACGGACGTGATGGAAAACATGTTCGTTGATCTTAAGTTTTAATTAAAAGTGCCTTTGCACTTGTTTTAGGATTGAATTGTATTTTGTTTCTACATAAGTACTTTAGTACTTATGTGGGATTAAAATCTTTGAGGCTACTATATTACAATGTAAAGTCTAAGGTCGAAATATGGTGTTAGAAAAAAATATTTATGCGTGTGTGTTACGTTTTGTTATTAAGCGTTCCATTTGTTCTGTCTGCCTTAGCATACTGTTCCGATTTATGTTGAAATTTTGTTGCACCTTAGCGCTGATTTTAGGATTGAAATTGTCTATCACGCGGACGTGATAGAAAACAGTTTGTTGGTCTTAAGTTTTAATTGAAAATGCCGTGGCACTTGTTATGGGATTGAATTGTATTTTGTGTCTGAATAAGTACCTTAGCACTTTTGTGGGATTGAAACCTTATCTTTCTATCAGTGTTTCAGAGTGTAGTCGTAGACGTCGTGTGAGAAAGAAAGAAAGAAAGAAGAATATTGGTGTTTTTCTGTACGCGTTCCTTATGTTTTGAAATTAAATTTGGATGTATCGCGAAGTCAAATATTAAGTATTATAATTTCTGATTAGATGTATAATCAATTGCCAGTTGCAAAGCCCACTTCGATATCCTCTCATTAGAGTGCTCACATAGTGGCTTGGTTATCTAGAGAGCCCTGCTCATGTTTAAACTTTAATTTGGGTTGTAGTATTTGTTAGAGGTTGTATACTTTAGTAGTGTAACCAGAGTGACCACCATACCAAGGGTGTTAAGATGAAAGTGATTTCCGGGGTCCTTTTAACTAGCTCATCATAGATGGCTTTTCCGGGGAAATACGAGGGTATGGGTTGATCCGGGGCCCTTTAAGCTAGCTCATCATAGATGGCTCTTCCGGGGCTTTGGGGGATAATATTGGGGATTTTCTGTCTTTAATTACTTAATTCAGTGATCCATACGTTTTTTGTTTTGTTTTTTTTTTTCTTCTAGTTTCTATTGCAAATAGTATGAACTCAATTACTTCTTTGCAAAGATTTTTTTATCATTTATATCATTTGTATATAAGAATTGTTTTTCATCAAAATGTCCTAATTTGTTTATTATTTTATTCTTTATTTGTTCTCTCTAAATCTTTAAATTATGTGTCTTTTATTGTCCGTTTGTTGTTTACAAATTGGGCATGGTAGGAGTATTTTAATGAGTTTTCTTTGAAATGCTTTTTCTTGTGTCCACCATGCGTCATGCAGGTATTCTAACATTTTGGACTGTTTCTTTGTTTCTTTAATTTTGGACCAATTGGCCCATATTTTTTCCCATTTTAGATAAAAAAATTGAGTTTCTATTTTACTTTTGGTTATTTTGGTTGTATTATTTTTTATTAACTTGTATAATTCTTCTTTATTTTCTGTTTTCCAAATTTCTTTGTTTTGTCTATGTATCTTAATTGTGTTTGTTATTCTATATGCTTCTTTCGGTGATATAATCGTTTTAGTAATGCTGTTATTTCTATATATATCTGGTTGGTTGGAAAGTAAGAATCCAAGCCAGTGTAAATAAATCCCCTGCCAGTAATATTCAGGGTTCTGGCTGATGTGTTTGATTCTATGTAATTTACTACTTGTTTTATTCTTAAATTAGGGAGGCTTGCTCCCCCTTGGTGTTTCCTTTTTGTAACGTATATTTGGGTAATTTGTTGATTTTTCTATTCCAAATAAAATTTATTATTAGAGCTTCTGTTTTATTAATTTAGTAAAATTCAAAATCTGTTACATCAAATTCGTGCCAAATTGAATTGAATAAAAAGGTTTTAGCTATGAACTTTTTATGGTTAGTTTAGTTGTCTGTTACTCCATATTTTATATGCATTTCGAGTTCGTTAATAATTTGCTAAAAATTAAGGTTTTTACTATTTTCTCCTAGGTTTACACCTAGGACTTTAACTTGTTTTTTAAACATTTCTGGGGGGAGTCCTGGATGGTTCCCCTTCCAGTTTCCTATCAATAGTATTTCAGTTTTACTGTGGTTAATTTGAGACCCAGAAGCTAATCCAAAGAGATTGTACTGGTCTATTAGATATTTATATGACTGTTGTGTTGTTATAAAATGTGTACAATCATCCGCATGTTGAAATGTTTTACATTCATCTCTCATATTTGGCATTTTTTTACCCCTTTTATGTTTTCATCATTCTGTATGGCACTCCTAAGGTCTTCTATTCCTATCACATATAGGAGCATGGATAGGGGACACCCTTGCCTTACTGATCTTATTGGGAACGGTTTGGTTTTTGCACCATTTATTTGAACCATAGATTGTATATTTGTATATATTGTCTTAACCCACGTTCGGAATGTGTTTCCAAAACCAAATTTTTGTAAGATTTTAATGATGTAATTAAGTTCTATCCTATCGAAAGCCTTTTCTTGATCAATCAGTATGAGTGCACCATCTACTTTGTTTGAATTCATGTAATCAATTATTGTTTTAATTGAAAGAATATTGTTTTGTATGTTTCTCCCTTCTTCACCACATGTTTGATTTTTATTTATTATTTCTCCTAGTGTTGTTTTGACTCCTAGTGTTGTCTTGACTCCTAGTGTTGTTTTGACTCCTAGTGTTGTCTTGACTCCTAGTGTTGTTTTGACTCTTAGTGTCGTCTTGACTCCTAGTGTTGTTTTGACTCTATTTGCTAATACTTTACTAAGTATTTTGTAGTCTAAGTTTAGTAATGAAATTGGGCGCCAATTTTTTAAGTCAGTTGGCTCCCTCTTATTTTTAAAAATTAACGTGATTAAACCTGTTCTCATACTCTGTCATTTCTTGTTGGGTGAGTGTACTGTTGTAAAGGTTTTTTAATAATGGTGTCAGGGCTGTTTTGAATTTTTTAAAAATAAAATTCAGGTGTCAGACCATCAAGGCCTGGTGATTTATTTTTTGTGAGTTGATCTATTGCTTTTTTCATTTCATCTTCTGTTATTATTTCATCACATTGTTTTTTTTTTTTTTTTTTTTTTTTTTTTTTTGGTCTTCTTCTATTGTTGGAATTTGTAGATTTTCAATGTATTTAGTTGTTGTTACTTCATTTATTTTTTGTGATGTGTACAATTTTTTGTAAAACTTTTTTTATGTACTTTTAATATTTGTTCTTTTCCTTCTGTTTCCTGGTTATTGTCTATTAGTTTAGTTATATTTCTTTCAATACCCCTTCGTATCTCTTCTCTATTTTATATGTTTTTTCCTAGTTTGTAAATATCCTGGAAGAGTCCTGCTCTCATTTGTTCCCCATTTATTCTTATTTCATTTATTTTGTCAAGTACTTGCTGTGCTGTATTTAGTTCTTCTGCACTTATATTAGGGTTATTTATCAAATTCTGGCATTCTTTTTCTATTAATTTGTAGTTTTCTGCCTGCATTCTAGATTATTTTTGGTTTATTTTTGCTGTTGTTTCGTTAAGTTTGTCCCCAGTGAAATATATGTTAAATTCTTGTATAGAATGAAAAACATCCAGAATATACTCTTGATATTCCGGTAGGTCTAAAATTGTGTTATTTTGTTTCCAGTGACTTTTTCCGCATTTATTAGGTTGGTTAACTTTTACTTCTAGTTCTATTCCATTATGGCCAGCTATTTTCTCTATTTTTTCTAAATTTCCTGGTGTATTTCTTCAGCTAGTGATGAAAGTTTGGTTCCAAACAAAACACGTTTTGATTTTGCGTTAATGAAAGGGTCTGCAATTTCCTCGTCAGTCCCAAGTAGCTTTGAAATATAGCGTGATATTGCACTAGTATTTTCAAACCCTTTTGTTTTTCAAGTTCACGTTTTACAGTTGGTTCTAACAAATGATAAAGATTTGTTGCAGTGAAATTTACCAGAACGATTTGTTTATCAAACCGATAGTTGTTGTCAAATCCTGCAAAAGCGGTGGCTATTTTTGTAGGTTCTCCTATAAGGCTCTTTTTAGCTATATCACGTAACTTCAGCATTGTTATATAATGTAATGTTATATCTCTAATTGATTGTTCGATATCTCACCGCACTGCGCACGAGCTAGTTGAACAATCAATTAGAGATATAAAATGCTTATAGTATAATGGCACAAAATCTGACAAGCGCAAGCGAGCAAGAGTGCTATTAATTCACCCCAAGTACAACTCATACGCAGGAAATATGTTAGGGTTGGTGATACATGTCAAATACGGGAAACCATTTGGTAAAGTAACACTGGCTGGTTATAAGATCGGCGTTAAAGGTTATAATGCTGAGAGAGTCGAAATGCTAAGGAAAGATTTTATTTATACTTTATTTTGTGATGATATTCCAAAAGGACAACGAGTATATCATGTCAACAGCGCGGTTACTGATGATAACATTGAAAACTTGTCTTTACAAAGTGGCTTTCAGCCGTATCCCGTGGTTGATCTCTACGAGGCGAATGATAAAGGAATTATTCGAAATATCCAAACAAAAAGAAGTATTGGGTAACTTGCAAAACAGTGGATATTTCATGGTAACTGTTAGAGGAATAAAAACAGATTTTGTTGGTTATTATTGCCATCGTTTTGTTTACGAAACGTTTAACGGATATATACCTAATGGTTTGGTAATAGACCACTCCAACCGAATTAAAGCCGACAGTCGTTTAATAAACCTCGAACTTGTCACGCCGAAAGAAAATAGCAGACGAGAAAACACAGGTAATTATAATTTTAGTAAAGTTAAACCTACTGTTTCATTTAATCTTAAAACAGATCAGGAACTAAAATTTCCTTCGATGACAGCTGACGGTGTTATAAATACGGCTACATCACAATCAACATTCGACAGAATCATCTTTAGATATAATGATTAATTATATTTTCTAGCTCGTTTTTAGTCAAGCAATTGTGAGCAAACGCAATAACATCATCTTTATTAAATTTCAACGTGATAAACGTACTGTCATTAAATTTATCTTTTTTCTGCCGCTGTTAGCAGAATCTTATCAGAATCACCTTGCATAATAATAACGTCAACAGAATAAGAACTATGCCCTGACAAATATTTTTGCACTGCTTCGGCTAATTCTCCGTAATTTAATATATTAACTTTTTGATGATATTTTATCTCGTTAGTCATCTTATTATTATAAATTAGATGAAAATATATTATAATATAGATTTGATTAAACGGCTTGCTAATATTTACGCCCCCGATATAATCGCAGATGATAATTTTACAGCAGGAGATGCTACAGTCGCAGATAAACACGATTCGATTGATTATACAGAGGATGACATTCTACTTAACAACGATGATGAACAAAACGAGATTGTAGGTGTAGTTGATAAATAAAAATTACAGCTGACCGACAACTGGTCGATATAATGTAAAATATCATATCACAAAAAAAAAAAAAATTAAATTTAATTTTTCAGTACATGAAAATCAATCCTTTTGGCGGCTGATAAAACCGTTTTTAAACATTAGAATTCCAGACCGACAGAAAAATATAAAATTCGATTTTATATTTGTCAAGATATTTAACATAATGATGATCTCTGACGATCGCCGACGATATTTGATATCGTTATGTGGCCAATAAAATGTAAATCTGTCAAACGTAAGTACGAGGAAATCTACAAAAACATTATTTCACAATTTGTTTGGTTGGTACCCAACTATTAAATTTATCGCTATAACCGCACCACTTGACAAGGCTTTTATTGCCACGCTTTTTAATTATTTGTTCGATAACGAAAACATCTTGTCCAGTTTTTTTGTAGTTCTTGTTCGTAAAAACTACCAATTACAAGCTCACCTGCTAGACCCTTTAGCGCGTATGTTACGGGTATCGTTAAAAGTACTTTATCAACTACAAATACTTCTTCAGTCCAGTTTGGAGTAAATCCTTTCTCAAATACTTTTTTGTTAATGAAATTCTAACTCGGTCACCGACTTTATATTTATGTCACCGGAACATATTTTCATTTGCTAACATTGGATTTTTAATTGCATCATTTGGTGACATTTTAATAGTTCGATGTTTCGTGTTATTATATCTATCAACAATTTGTGAAAGATAATCAATATACCTGTTTGTGTGTTTAGCTGTCAAATGTTTATGTGTCAGCTCGTTTAGTGTGCGATTAAATCTTTCGACGACAACACATTTTCCCCTCATTTCCTGTAACATATTTTTTATGTTATTTTGTTCTAAAAACTGTTCGAATTTTTTTATTAAAAAACTCCGCTCCGCGATCAATCCATAATATTATTTGGTTTTCTTTCCGTACTTGTTATTAGTTGTTTTAACGCATCAGCCATCGATGTTCCTGTTTTGTCTGTAACGGGTACATTAACACGTATTGATTAAAAACGTCAATAACATTAAACATGTATTTTTTTTATCATTAAACTTAGCAAGATTTGAGATATTTACTATATCTATTGCCCAGATATCATCAACGGAATTTGCGACAACCTAGCGTCTAGGAAGCATTTTTTTAGGTTTATGTAATTCAGCTGCCAGATCATCGTACAATTCTTTTCCAAGACCGAGTTTATATTTTGTTCCTATCATTCCTTGAACTAACTTTCTATTAAATCATTCTCTCATATTTACAGGTTTCATATCACGTAGTTCATCTAGCATTATCTTATCATAGTCTGATTTTGAGTTCTCTACACGAACGTTATCAGTACGCTCTATATCACGACAACAGATATCATGACGCAATTGCTATTGCATCAAGTTGATTGTAAGGCTCTTGCCCTGGTAATGGATTATCGTTTTCATCTAACTGTTTGTCTAGTGGATTGTGCGGCCCAGTGTATTTGTGGCCAGGCAATGTCCATCCTCCTTTTGGTCTCGGTAATTTTCCAATAAATTTGTGGATGTCAATACCGCTGCCAATTACCTCACGGCGATTGCATGATTGACAGTATGTAATAATTTTATCTTGTTCAATGCAAAGATCTTTATCACAATCACAATTACATTTCATTTTATTTTATTTTTTTAATCGTCGACAAAAATTCTTTTTGTTTTTGGTAGATTTTTGTCAATTTTTGTGTTTTCTGACCAATTTTACCAGTTTTTTAAAGGGAAGATGGTTTAAAAAATCAAAGAAAATCAGTCCGATTTCTTATTTTTTGAGGGTCAAATCTCGAGGGGGTTAACGAGAATTTAACATAGAAAATAAAAAGCTATTTTTTCTGGTTTTCGTCCAATTTTTTCCACAATGTTTCAGAGATTTTCCAATTTTTCAGAGATTTTTGACAATTTTTCAGAGATTTTAGGCAAAAAATCAACAAAATAATTGGCTGGAGACCAGAAAAAATAGATTTTTTGATTTCGCAATGTTAAATTCCCGTTAACCCTCTCGAGGTTTGACCCTCAAAAAAAAGAAAAAGAAATCGGACCAAAAAATATTTACCTTTCGTCAATTAATCATCTACTAAAATAACTCCAGCTCCAGTTGTCGATTTCAGAAACATACTTTTTTATCTACCACAAACAGCGCAAATGCTTTTTAGCATTATTCTATTATTTTTTGTTTTTTTCCGTTGTCTAATCTTTATTATCTGTTTTAGTTTTACATTTGAGACAGTATATTGACATTTTATATTTGTAAGTTAGATAAAATTAACTCCAATCTCATCGTTTGCGTGAGAAAGTTGCTTGTCAAATTGCAAAATAAACTTTAAAAAATCAGGATCTCCAGAGTTTTCACTCCGGGACATCTGTCGGATAAACAGAATGCAATAATAACCACAGACTAATGTTCCAATCGGCTGTAGTTGCTTTAGATGAGTAAATTTTTTCTTTTAATTTTTTAAAAATATATTTTTTATTAAAATCACTCGGAGGAAGTCTGAACGAATCAAAATAATTATTATCGTAAACAGCAACCCAGTGAGTGCTAGATCCATTATTGAAGTTTTGTATATTTACAATACACGAATAGCCTGCTGGTACATTATCTAATTCGTCCCTAGAATACACTCCACGAAATCCGACAATGTCATTCAATTTTTCAATTATATCAAAATTGCTCAACGGCGTCTGGTGCCTGGTAGAGTCATTCCACGTCCTATCCCTAGCAGATTCGGAATTAGACTGCCTGCTAGCCCTGCTAAAAGTGGAGCGAAAGGAATAATTCCTCCTTGTTTTGTTTTTCTTGACGCTCGAGGACGTTTCGTCATCGTTTTCTGTTCTTTAGATTTTGTTGCTTTGGCTGGCATTATATTATTTGTTGTTAATTAAGACTAACGATAGATTTGTTTGATACCGTCTCCAGATACCACTTTTTTAGTTCCTCCAGATAATGCCCCTGACGCTGCCGCTAGTCCAAGCGTTCCTAGTACAGGTAAAATTTTTGGTATTGCGCTAGCTATTACAGAAAATGCTGGTCCAAGAAAACCACCGTGTTTTGACATCACTGTTATTTGTGTAACAGACAATTTGAGCACAAAGAGTTTTCCCCGATCGAGTTTATTGATTTACTGTTGCGTCAACATAACTTTCACTGCGGTGACTTTTTGTCAGTCCCTAGAGACTTTGTCTCTGGGGATATCATTAGAGAGTTTGGCAACCGTTGCTGATAATTTTTTAATTTGGCCGGGCGTTAGGTATATTTCTCTGGTTGTGTATTCCGTTTTCATTTTATGCTTCCTTGTCACATAATACTTGTAGACGAATCACACTTGTACAGTCATTCTTCCCTTGGTTGCATCAATTGTCAAGAATCTATTACTGACATCTAGCGCGTATACGTTATACTGTTCTGCTGGCAGCACGCCAATTGTCCAAGTGACTTCATTATCAACAGTCGATCCAATAACTCGTTCGGAATGTTTTGATATGTCAAAATAAAAGATAGGATACAGTGATCGAAATTCCTCTACTGATATCTGAGACCCACTGTCCGCGTCCTGATATTTTTGCATAGTCTCCATAAGGTACATATACGGCCGACAGATGTTTCTGGTGGCGTCCAGGGCAAAATTGCACTCGATTGCATGTTCGGGATACTGTCTAGAATTTACTCTAATAAAGATTCGTCTGACATCAGGGTTATAAAATACGGAGTTGTTCATTTCTTAATCATTACGACGTGCCTGTTGTTGAAATACAACGAACAAATGTCGAAGTAATTGTTCGCTTACGTAGTTGTAACACGCCAGGTGTAATCAGTTGCGTTAGGAATTGCTGTTTGATAAATTCTGTTTTGCTGAAAATATATCTTTTTCGTGTACGCCGTCAATAATGATTCGAGTTCCATTGTTTTAGCTACAGATGGGACAACTCGTGGCATCCACAGTGCTACTCTTGTAATAGCAAACTGTCCTTCGGCTACTTCAGCAGCGTGCATTATACAATCGTTTTGATCAGCTCGATCTAAAATAAGTGTATGTTTTATCCCGCGAAAAACTGTTATATTCGCGGCAAAATCCAAATATTGTACCTAACGGAAGCATCATTGTTATTTGGCGAGATTCTGCGGCAAATGTTTTTTGTCTGGCAAATCCCTCGTTATATTGCTGTCGTCGTATATTTGTGACAGCTAATCTTATTGTGTCTCCAATATCACCAGTTGCATTACCAACGGGATTAACGATTAGATTATTATTATCTGGGCCAGGAACACCAGCACCAGTACGAAACTCGCTTGAAACAGCTGTCCCAAATACGGTATCTTTAAACCACATCATATCTGTGGCCACCGATCTCGAATAATCATCGCTAAACGAGACGATATTTAGCACTGTACACGCTATAGGCAAGAGTATTAAAATAACTTCCACAGTTTGATTGAAATAAATATCACAGTTAGTAATTGACCACGCACTTCTAACAACGCCTTGTGCGGCAATAGAAACACATCCTCATCTCTTGTGTTAAACGTTCTGACGCCAGGTTTATTTGG
This sequence comes from Megalonaias nervosa, assembly GCA_016617855.1. Lineage (NCBI taxonomy): Eukaryota > Metazoa > Mollusca > Bivalvia > Unionida > Unionidae > Megalonaias > Megalonaias nervosa. Next base: position 10,364 of record JAECUM010045211.1, read on the forward strand.
TTCGTTTGAGTTTTCGTCGAGATACTCGACATACTCGAATTCTGTCACTGTGTCGTCGGTATCATGTTCATCGGCAAGATCGAGATAATTTTAACTGACATTATTTATTTTATAATAGCCACACAAAATTGTGTGGCATACAAAGTTGAAGCAACTAAAAAACAGCAGGCGTTATAATTTGACTTGTTTTCTTTACAATTTTGCGTATTACCTCTTCACCACGCAGTGACAGTAATTTTTTGTGGTAGCTATCATAGCTCGTTCTGTTTCTTTTGTTGGTGCAATATCTGATATTACTCGTTTTATTTCCAATGCTGAAGGTGGGCTGCCTTTAATTTTATCAGCGATCTTTTGTCCAACTGCAGTGCCAGCAGTGCTAGCAATAGCTTTACCTGCGTCAAGTGCAATTAGTGCTACTTCACGCGCAATTCCTGGGATGTTTTCAGCTATTTTCGTAAATATATTTTTACAAAATCCACCCACAATTTTCTTCTATAAACTTTTTTCTCTCATCATTGTTAATTAGGTTTGCAAAATTTATGCGCGATAACTATGTTGTTCCGCGTAAGTGTAAGTAATACGTGACAATTTCATTGTTAAGAACTATTTGTCGTCCTGATTGATCTGTTAGTTGCATTGTTATGCTGGTTATTTGATTTTCAGGAGTAATCGGATAGTATATTATTTGTCGAGGAGTAATTTGCATCAGTGACCCAGGCGGGACATCTGGTGAAAAATTATAGATTGTTTGACCTTGACTATCCTTGACTAAGTAAGACCCTATTGCAATAGAGCAATTGATAAATATTGTGTTCACTTGTGTTATGTTGACAGGAAGATCACCGTCATACGATACACCTTGTTCTGCCACACTACCGTATTGTAGGTTTTTAAAGCCTAATAATGATGCGATACTAGTCGCTGGTGAGATATCGATTATCAAATTATTTTTTAATGTGATTCTAGCTCGTAGCGTGTTATAGTTTGGAGTCAGTTCAAAATTGTCTGCGGCAGTGTATTTTGTTATCAGCTCTCTTATCGTTTTGTTCTGATCAGTCACGTTATACGTACCCGGTGGTATTTTAACTGATACCCAAGCACCAGAATTAAATGTAAAGTCGTCGCTGACATTTGATTTTATATTTGCCATAGAATGCCATACTGTAGCAGAAATTAATCTGACTTCGTATTGTCTACCAGGATCTAGTATTATTGGTGGATTATAGTAGACAGAAAAGTTTGCGCTGTCACTTGTTGTTTGTGAAGAGTCTAGTAATAATGTTGTTGACATATTTATTTTGCTAGTTAAGATCGCTATGTAAAATTTCGTACTCGGACAATGTCAGTAATCCGCTCGATCTAAGATGATCTAGTATATCAATAATTTCGTTGTCGATCTCTGAGCTTTTATTACCTGCTTCTTTTGATGATATTAATAATAATAGTCTGTCAACCAGTTCGAGTTTGATATAAAAAAAATTATACCTGTTCCAGTTCTTTCTTCTAATAATATTTTAATTCGTTTATCCTCATACTGATTAAACAGTCTTCTAAAATTCCAACCTTTGTATATTCTTCTTTTTTAGTTCTATACTGACTTGCTATTGTTTTTAAAACATCAGCAATAGTTCCATCTCTCATTTTATCCATCATAGCCAACATTTCTCCCTCAGCGTTAGCTTCGTTAAGCGCTTCTTCAGCCGTTGAAAAATCATTAACTTTATCGTTTAAAATTCTTTGTAGTTTATTGTAATCATCATCACTCCATGTTCGAATGTTATTAAGATCGGTAAGTTTATCTTTCATCAAATATTTTGGAATCAACTCAAAAACTTCAGAATCATTTATTTTTTACAGAGCTTGTTTTTTGTACAGTATTCTCTGTTTATCAATAGGCATTTCTTCTATGATAGTTTCACGTATCATTTTTTGTTGCTCGGATAATTCTTGAGTTTGTCTTGACAAATTTTCTATTAACCTTCTTAACTCGACAAGATTAATTGTTGATGTTGCTATTGCTCGTTGAAGCTCAAGGGGGCTATTTATTAATCTCTCGAATTCGTTTTGTCGTGCAACAGGATTAGCAATGCTTCTCACAAGTTCCTCTGCAATTTTTTTAGTTTCCTCTTTTGATCTTTCTCCAAGTAAACCTAACAAACCTTTTTCTTGTAATTGTTTTAGTTCCTCTGGAGATAACGCAGATATTTATGGTTGTTTGCCAAGTACTGCTTCAGTAACAGGTTTAAGGAAACTAGCGGCTGTTTCTTCTGCTTGAACTTGTCCTCGACGAGATTCTTCCACTTTTTTCTTAAAAGCAGCTCGAGTTGTAATAAATTGTTTTAGTAATTCAATTTTCTGTTGATGCTTGTCCATTGTTTATTTTTTATACGCTCTACAAAATTCGTCTATAGAAATGTGTCAATACAACAACGAAACATTTTAGCTGGATTACGCTCTAGTTTATCAAATAAAAAGAAATTGTATTGTCTTAGGTTGCTTGATGATATAATTCAATAAATTTATCTTTTGTTACATCACCGCATTGCTCGTTTGCAATATTTCTAACATCAACATTATCTAGCCCTGGAAACAATACAAAACATCCCGTATTTCGCCTAATAAATCTGTCAACGTTGTAAAAGCCTCGCACTAGGTAAATTGAATGACATTTTTGTTACGCGATAATGAAAAATAAGACCTAATCTCATTCATTGCCTCGTTGTTTAGAGGAATATCGTCAAATACAATTATTTTATGCTCGGACGAATCAAGTTCATGGACAGGAATTAAATCCTCTGGTTGTTTTATTAAAAATATATCACCGCCAGCGTCAAGCTCATCACGAAGTTTATCGTTGTACTCACTCAATAATTCGTATTTATCCTGTTGTGGGTTAATTGTGCAAATATACACCTTATCGTAGTTAATGTTATCGTTGAGCAAAAGATTTAATAATAGATTTGTTTTACCAGACCTGTAGGACCTACAATAAGATAATGACAATCTGGAAGTTCGTTATTATGTTTATGTTTGATTAATCGTTCGGTATCAAAATTTAATATCGATGAGTTCGCCATTATTGTTATATAATTTTATGTTATATATTTTATATAATATGAGTTATTATACAAAGTTTGGAACAGCACTTACAGGAGACGAACCATCAACAATAACTGATACATCATCATTAGTCAAAAAAAAACCGGCGACACAATGACAGGTAATTTATTGATGTCAAATCAGAGAGTACTTGGTTTAAAAGTAGATTATCCGCCACCAAAAGTCGATCTTACTCAAGCGGTAAGTTACTCACAACTAAAACCGATCGATAATAACAAACTATCATTAACAGGAGGAACTTTAAGCGGTAACTTGAATATGTCAGGAAAAAAATCATAAATTTGGAAACCGCATATTCGCCAAGAAACTTAAATCAAACGAGTATGTGGATGATAACAAGCTTGATAAAACTGGTGGAACGGTTACAGGCAATATTAATATGTCATGTAAAAAAATCATTGGGTTCGAAACCGTATATCCACCAGCAAATGTTGACAGTACACAAGAGGTGAGCTATGCGCAACTAAAATTCGTTGACGATAACAAGCTCGATATGTCCGGGGGACCAATGTCAGGTAATATAAATATGAGAAATAACAAAATAACGACGACATATGTTCCAGTTAACTCTAATGAACTGACAAATAAGGCGTATGTTGATAGTATATCTAGTGGTATAAAACGAACTAAAAATAATATTGGGTATATTCCAACACTTTTTAAGGCAATTGATAACCGAGTTGGGTTTGAGGTAAGTGCATCAGCACATTATCATGAAAATTACCCTCATTACGCTTTCTCTGATAGACAAGAATGGACAACTAACGGAGAAAATAGAGATTTTTGGATCAAAATTAATTGTCCCATTGCAGTCGCTATTTGGCAATTTCATTTACACGGTCGATTAAACCCTAGTGTTTGTCGAATTTATGATTGGCGATTGGAAGGATCAAACGATGATATCAACTGGGTAATATTGTACAGTACAGCAGACACGTATATCTCAACAACGCAATACTTTACAATTCCAACTGAAAATACTGCTAACAAGTACTTATATTTTCGAGTTTATGTTGTCGCTGCTGAAGATCCGTTTCCGGGATTAACAGCATTTCAAATATACACGCTCAACGGTCAAATTTAATCTAACATTGTCAAATAAAATGTCAGAACCACCAATTATAACCGTTACAAGAGAATTTTATGATAATATTTTTAACCGCGACAAAAGTGTTAGTGGAAGAGATCTTGGCGACGAATCAATAGCGAGAAATGATATCCATTATATGAAACATATTAACATTAAACATTTAGGTACTGAAACATCAGAAGGAATAAATAATTTTGTTCGCGTTAGGTACATGCGAGACCACAACTGAGAGAAGCAATAAACGACTTTGATATCATAAACAGATACTGTCATCCTGATGATTGTCTAGAAGAACAAAAAATAAGTTGAAATCCTGCTAAAAGAATATTGCTCGAGCTTTACAAGGAAAATATCGACTTGATAATGCAGTCAGATCTAATAAATGCACGAGCTTATAGTGGAAGATCTCAGGAAGAAACACGAATAAACGACATAGTCGTCTTGACAAACTAGCGGAATCTAGGATAGGAGGAATAAAAAGGAACAAGAAGTTATACAATAGTTTTTCAAAACGAGAAATATTTCAAAAACTCGGGATGTATTATCACGACAAGGAAACCATAGTTAAAATCGCTACCTTAACAGTGAATACAACGTTAATTATTAAAGTGTACTCGAACGTAATTCTACCAATGATGGGTAAAAAAACCTGAATTCGATCCGATTATTGTTAACAAATCTCTAGAAATAATCAAAGATCTTAACGATAAAATTGATAATTTCAGTGATGTTGAGCGAGAAAAGTTTTTTGAAGAAGTCCAACAAACAAAGTTTGAAGAAAAGATTGATCTTTATTACGACATTAGTGAAGCAGATGATATTCCACTTCCATCACTCCAACGCTCCAGGCAACTGTCAATACGAAACTATTACAATGAAATCGAGAAAATCCTCACGAAACCATACGAAAAATTAATGCTGAAAGTACTCCGAAGATTAATGCTAATAAATTTTATAGCCGCATATGCAATTATTAGACAATATTTTGTCCTCAAATATTTTACGTTGGATCAAATAAGCTTGATATTAGGGTTTATTGATGAAACAGAAAGAAAATACGGTAATTTGGTAAATGAAACATATTTGTATGACTATATTGTAGAAAACACGTTTGATTCCTACAGTTGATTAAAGAAAAATGAAGTACTAACAGATGAACGATATAAAGATACTTCGTCAGATGTTTATCACAAGTATAGAGATTTTATAGCTGATCCTAACAATAATAAGTTCCGTGAGTTTCTTGATTCGATTGTTGGTGCTAGAAGAGTTTTTAATATTGTATAAAAATTGTAAGCAAATATTGTGTGATGAAAAACAAAAACAGATCGATTTCAATCATATTTCAAAGGAAATTCCAAAACAAGATGTGGACGCACTAATGCAATATTACAGATATTATCATTTAAAAAAACTTTGGTGCGTAAAACAGTGATACAAGTATTATAGTAGAATACTTCGAGTAATATCATATTTACCACTGCTAATGACCAGCTCTGGTATAATCTCAAGTGGAGCATAATTAAATCCGTTTTTGTTAATAATATCTGATGTTGGTGTTTCTCTTGCAACAGCGTGTAAAACAAAATTGAGCCTCGACTTGAGGTCAAAAACAATGCCTGCAAAACAGCAAGTATCACTTATAAAAAATTACTTGATCAAATACGATCTCACTTGCATGGTATAAAATATGATATGAACGATCTAATATGCGAGTTTCGTATTATTGACAGTATGTTAACAGATATTCTACCAATGAGAGTTAGCAAGTATGAAAATAATTATCAAAAAATTATGGTGATGATAGTGTTACGTATATGTAATTTAATTACTTGTGTGTTAGTTTTAAAATCTTTTTTATTTTAATTTTGTTTCATTACATTTTATTGTAATGATAATTTTCATTGGATTTGAATCTCTTTTCGGAAAATTCACTTGACCTGATTGGAACATAAGGGTTGCTTTATCATTATTTTTAGCTAACCTTGGTTGAGACGTTTGTAAACATTGAATGAAAATGATTGGCTATTACTAAGGTCATGTTCGGCCCACGTGTTAGCAAAGCTGTAAACAGCATTTTTTTTATATATTTATTTCCAGCGTGAGAATCTGATTCTTAGCTAGGGCTATTTTAGCGTACGTGCAAATTGGCATTTTTTTACTGCACTGTTCAAATTAGTGATTACGTAGCCCCGTCAAGTGAGCCACCATGTGATCTAAAATCGTGCGTTAAGACAGACGATTTCCAGTAGATTTGCCAGTCGTATTCCTACACCTATAGAGCTCAAGGTGTTTTTATTGTTGATGCCAGTTTGTTCTGAAATTCATCTATTTCGTGGGATTTAATAATTTATATTCTCTCGAAAACTGCACAAGTGCTCCTCTTTATAAAAATTCTGGTACAAAGACATTTAGTGGAAATTTATTCTGGAATTCTAAACAGAACATTATAAATTGTGATTCAACGAGGAACTGTTTCCATCAGTACAACGACCTCATCTGACGTCATCGTCTTCCATATTAGAACTTCATCGAGATTCGAACCTGGATTCAATTAGAACTGTTTAGTGATAGGACTTATATTTTTCAATTCTAGGATTAATTTTTTGATTATATTCACAAACCGTAAGTCCCATTTAATACTTTTATCTTGTTTTCTATGGAAATAAATTATCTTGTTCAAATTTACAAAGCTTGTTGACTTCACTCTTTTCTTTTGTTACTTTTGTACGAGCCTACACGTAACAATAGGGTATGAAATTTTGTCTAAACTTTAGAAATAAAATAATCTCAAACAATGCCTTTAATCCTCCCTAATCAATTTTATCCAACAATAACACAATAATCAACGAAATAAACTTTGAGCCAGAAACCTTGTCATCATTTGGAGAGAAAAAAAACTGTTGGCCAGGGTGAGTGGGTCCCTGGGATGGGAATTTGTATTTGTTTGGAGGTCGGTGGGACCTGGGATAGGGGTCTTAAGCCAGAATCCTTGTTTTACCTTACTACTCTCTGTGTGTGTGTGTGTGTGTGTGTGTGTGTGTGTGTGTGTGTGTGTGTGTGTGTGTGTGTGTGTGTGTGTGTGTGTGTGATTTAGATTTTTTACGTAGCATTAACAATTTTTCAGTCATATCGCTACGATGTCTGCAGTGTGGCAGTTTATAGTGATGTCTAGCACTGGGGCATCATGCCGCAGACATGTAGCATGATAGTAGTAAATGGGGTTACCGTAGACCCAATCATGCCAAAGAAGGAAAATCAGCCTGGGCGACTATAGACCCGCGATTTATAGACCCAAAAAATCAGCCTGGGCGACTATAGACCCAATGGGAATTTTGTATTAGGAAATGTTGGGTCTGTATAGCTCCAAGAGGAATGGAACAGGTAAGGTGACGTCACGGTACTGATCATTGGCAACAATGTAGCAAAGTAGTACTGTGACGTCAGGCCACCTGTGTCATGGCTATAGACAAACACGAATCAGGAGCGTTCGTGTTTATAGTAGAGTAAGGGTTTTTAAATTTTTTTTTTTTGTTAAGGCAAAGTGAAAATTAAGATTTTTTCGAGGCATAGGAAGTGGCCCTGAAAAGGGCCTTTGTCTTCTTCTTCTATTGTCTCCACTTCTTCCACCATGTTCTCACTTTGGCAAAAATTCCTTTCTTCTTTTTCTTTTCTTCGTCTTCTGGCATCCAGTCAGGATGTCCCAGAGCTCTGAATTTTTCCTGTATCTTTATCCAGTTCTGATTTAGTTTCTCAAAGTCTTCTTTCTTTTTTGGTTTTCTTTGTCCTTTCTTTCTTTTTTCCATATCTCCTTGATCTTCTGGACTTCTTCTTCCAGTACTTTTCTCATAATGTCTTCGCCTTTCTTGATATTGTCTAAGCCTTTTTTGACAAAAGACCACTCAGTTAAATGGAAGATGTCTTCCAAAAAACATCTCACTTGGATCACAGCATCCAGAACCTGCTTCAAGGTTCCCACTCTTACATATTTTGGATGGATGAATCCTCTCAACTTGTCAGATTCTTCCATTGTTATCATTTGCAAATGATAACTTGCTGCTTTCAGACTGTTCACCAAGTCTAGGCTACCTGGGAACTTCCATTCTTTGTCAAGTCTGTCCAGCACGTAGGCTCCATCCATTATCCACCACCAGCTATCTCTTAACTTGTTGAATAAGTTTATGTTGCCAGTTATTTTTATGTTCTGTGTACAATGGCGCGAATGACGAACGCTAACTTTATATACTTCAAGCACGGACGTGAAGGAAAACATCCCTTACACTTACTTCACATATTATATACTATTCACATTAACGAACGAGCATGCATCAAACACACACATTTACTATCCACACAATCGGGATGAGAAGAAAAACACATATTATATACTATCCACACCAACGAACGAGCAAGCATAAAACACAAATATACTATCCACACCAACGAACGCTCATGCAAACACAAACATACACACACACACACACACACACGCGCGCGCGCGCACGCACGCACACACACACACACACACACACGCGCACACACACACACACACACACACATACACACACACACACACACACATACATACACACACATTTGTGATTGGGAGCGCAGACTGAGCTTGAGTGGCTTCACTATCCCACTCCTCCGTTTATAGGACAGTGAAGACTTGTTCCCTCTGTCTTTTGTGCCAGACATGGGGATGAATATCTGGCCTCCTTACTTCCTGTGGTACTGATACTGGTAGCTGTGGCTGCTGCTGCTGCTATTGGATGTGTCTTCACCTCAGGTTTCACCTCACACTGAGGTATCATGAAGAGGTGAGGCAAGATCCCTTGCTTTTTTTTCTTTCTCCTCTTCTTTCTTTTTTTTTCTCTTCTTCCTCCGTTATCCTGTCTTCTTCTTCATTAGCTTCCAATGACAGCTCATCCAGAAGACGCCTGGCATTCTCCAGATGCATTTGGAGTTCCAACAGTTTTTGTAGTCTGCTGCTCATTTTAAAAGTTGACGAGTCAACAATGGGTAGCTAGACTGACGAGTGTGCCGCTTTATGTACGTGAAGCACGGACGTGAAGGTAAACATCCCTAGTACCCAACTTTACCATCACATGAAACGCGCGGACATAAAAGAAGTACTCACGTTGACTTTTTACTTTTTACTTACAAGCACAGACAGACACGATTGGACAAGACAGAGAAAACAAAGGGTGAATTTTTTGTTTTACTGAGAAAAGAAACGAAGTGCTTATAGACACACTTATATTTTCTAATTGCAATTTTGGCAAATTGAATGAGTATCTATTTTTGAGAATATTGGGTAGCCCTGAAAAGGGCTGGGTTTTTTTGTTTCTTTTTTTTTTTTTTTTTTTTGCGGG
>JAECUM010045213.1:0-16364 GCA_016617855.1 Megalonaias nervosa
TATGTGGAATCATTTTAATTTGTCAACGCCACAGCGAGATTAGTTTTATTACTGGTTGAATAGGGTGACTCATGTTCAGTTAGTGGGTAGTGTGAAATTTATAAAATTTTAGAATGTGTTCAAGCGTATATTTGAGAGGATGGGTCTTCACGAGCATGCATAGAAATGTAAGACGGTCTCCGGTAAGAGCATAGGCGAGGAGTACGATAAGATTATTTCAGAGGCGCTGACGTTTGATAAGACAATGATGTCATACATGCAGTGGGAATCCACGAGTTGAATTGTTCAGGATAACCAAACCACTTGACGAGAGATATTTTACTGTTGGTAGAGATCACTTTTTCGATCGTGAAGACGTGCTGGCTGTTTTGTTTTGAATTTGGGTTTTTGTGTTTTTTTTTTTTTTGTGTGTGTGTGTGTGTGTGTGTGTGTGTGTAATTCCTGTTCATAAAAGGAACCTTGGAATCTTTAAGTGTGTAGGTGACTGGAATGGTTTTTTGAATGGCATCGACGATGAATACTTCTTCGGTCCAGTTAGGGGTGTATCCCTTTTCGAAAGTGATTTTTTTTTTGACTGCAGATTCTGACGTGGCCATCTACTTTAAATTTGGATCCAGAAAATAAGGCGTCTGTGACTTCTTGTTGTTCGTCAATCGAGGATGCTTCTGTAGGGTGTCATTTTAAAGCTTCGATGCCATGTGTGATTGTATTGGTCAACGATTTCCGGAAGAGCATTCAGGTATCAGTTGGTGTAATCGCTGGTGAATCTCTTCCACATGCGATTTTTTTAAAGTTCTGTTAAACAGCTCGTTGACAGCTGCTTTGATGGAGCTGTGTGTGCTGTACAGGTCAATGTTGTTTCGCTGAGGCCAATCTGAGACGGTTTTATTATAAAATTCGCTGCCGTGATCTACCCATAATTTATTGGGTCTGCGTGCACCTGGTGTGCCCTGCATACTTAAAATGCTATCAAACGCCTCAACGATAGAATTTCCATTTTTTGTTTATGATAGGAACCATCCATGCATATTTACTAAAAACATCGATGGCCGTCATGAGATATTTTAAACGATCGTTGTATGCGCTGTAATCTCTCATGTTGACGATATCTGCTGACCATATATCGCCTGCCGCGACTGCGATGACTCTGCGTCGTGGAAAATGCTTACGTGCTGGTTTATGAAGCTCTTCTCCGAGAACATTAAGTTCCATTGCCGGGTTCGAAAGATCTTCTACCACAGGTAACTTTTTAAATGGAATCCCGATGCTGGTATTAATTCCAATACTTAATTTATGTTTCGTGCCGATGATGCCACGTACAAGAGCTCGGTCGATGCGTTCTCTGAAATTTTTTGGTCTGAGTTCTTTTAAGTCCCCCAGCATGACTCGATCGCATCCTGCTTTGTAGTCGGGATGATCTCTGTAACAGATATTGTGTTGCATCGCGATGGCATCGACACTGTCGTAGGGTTATTGACCGGGCATAATCTGATCGTGCTCGTCCAGTTGTTGTTCTGAAGGATTCCACGGTCCAGTGTATTTATGTCCAGGCAACGTTCATCCGCTGCGTGGCCGTGGAAGTTTTCCGATCAACGCGTCAAGGTCCACGGCACCACCGATAATTTGCCGTTGTCCGCAGAATTTACAGTCACCCACGCACAGATTTCTTTGTACGCGAAGATCTTCGCAGTTCGTATCGAGATCGCAGTGCCTGCAATGGTACATTTTTTTTTTTTATACAGAGCCATGACACTAAGTTGTCATAGCACACAACTCTTCATTTTAGTGGTCTCTTTGGGTAACGATGACGTAGCCTTCCCTGTGACGATGTGTGATTTTTTGGAACCACATACGGCACTCCTCGATTTGATCGTGAGGCGATTATTATTCGTGACCACCTCGACGGGGTTAACATTCCCAGTTCTGGTTTTCCACTTAAGACTCCACGAATTCATGTTGGCTGTGTTACGTTATAGTGTATACTATTTCAGCGACAAAATAACTTCGATGAGCGATTTTCCTCTGTGCCTACGTTGGACGTAATCGATGCTATACCATCCACATGTGCTATCGTTGACGTCTTGAAGCTGCAATGATTTGTATACGGCTCCTTTAAGAGGCTGCTGGAGGTAGCACACGACTTCATCAGGTGGTGGTAAACCAAACGAATCGAAATACTCTTTGTCGCTGTAACTTGGATCATTGACGACAGCGACTCAGTGAGTGCCATATCCATGTAACAATTTTGCAGATTCATCACACAGCTCTCGTCGGACATGATGTATTCAGATAGTTGATCCTTAGAAAAGACACCTCTGACATTTTTAACGCGCGGTCTTAATATTTGCTCGATTTCAATGTTGGTTAAAACCTTTTTTCCTCTGCCGAAAATGCCTTTCCCACGAGTGGTTCCAGGAAGTTGGAGTCCTCGACCGATGCCGAGCAATCCTGGCAGTAACATTCCATTGATGGCAGCCAACAGTGGTCCGATAAATTCTCCTTGTTTTGACAGCTGCAATGCTGACGAGTTAGAAACGATGCCTTTTCGCGCTGAAGCATATTTGGCAACCGAGGTGGCTTGGTGATTCGTCAACATTACTCGATCAGGTCCTGTGAACGCCGACTCCTTAAGCCTGATAGATACAGGTCCTTTATGCGTGGTTGCCACAGCGATACATTTCTTCTGCTGCGGTGACAGCGTTAAGTCAACTAGGACGTACAACGCGATGTTATATTAAATGTCATTTTGGGGGTTTTCTTTTGCGATAGCTACGATTGACATAACCCATGGGTGATGTCACGATGACACGTTTTTGACGTCTTCCGACACCGCTGCCCATTATCGCTTTTTGTGTAGCTCTGGTAATGGCTCCAGTTGCTGACGAAAGTCTCAGCGGAGCAAGAACTGACGCAAACAGCTTGGGCACAATGGTCTTCACGAAGGAAATGATCGCGTTGGCAATAGATCAGCTATCGTGTACCAGACGTGGGGACGACTTTTTTCTGCTTCTGCGTTGAGGCATTCTCTATTATATTATTGGTTACACAAGGATGTTAATTTTTCCATTGAGTACATCCAGCGTCATGAATCAGTATGAGGTCACCAGCGCGTAACACACGTAATCGCCGCTTTGATTGGTAATGGTCCACCGGATCTCGATGTCGGCAGGGGAATCTTTGAGACGCTCAGAATGTTTGGAGACATCGAAGTAGAAAATGGGATACAGGTCGGCGAAGTCTCCTATCGATACCTGCGTGCCCTGATCCACGTCCTGATACTTTTGCATGGCTTCCATCAACATCATGTACGCGCGAGAATAATTTCTGGTTTCGACGTTGAAGTTGCATTCGAGTTCGAGTTCTGGATATATCCGGGAGTTGACTCTGACGTGAATACGAGACAGATTAAGATGTTTAAACACGTGCTTGTTTCCTTCCTGATCTCTGTGCTGTGCTGCCAGCTGGAACGCCACGAAGACGTATCTGGGAAGCTCGCTGCCTGGATTGGTGGAGACTCTCCACGACGTGATCAACTGATCAGCGGAGAACTGTTGCATGTAAATGCGGTGTTGCTCGAAGTAAAGTTTCTTGGTGAATCTAGCCAATGTCGATTCCAGTTCGAGCATGTGAGTCGTCGAGGGAGTGATTTTGGGCATCCACAGCGATAACCATGTCATGTTGAATTGTTCATCAGCCGCTGAAGCTGCTCAGAGCATGTATTGTTGTATTGTGCGGCAGAATCTGTTTCCAACACCAGTGTGTGCTTGACGCCTCTGAACACCGTTCGGATATCCCTGCACACGCCGAAGATGTTGCTGAGAGGAAGCATCATGCAGATCTCATGTCCGGTATCGGTGAGAGCGCGTCAAGCTGAAAATACCACGTTGTAAGCGACATTACGAGCAAACCTAAAATTGGCTCTGAAATTGCCTCCGTTTACCGCATCCACACTACCCACATCAGCTACCATAAGCATGTCCGCGTTTTCAGCAAATTCAGTACTCGCGGCATCTCCCATCGTTGTGTCTCTGAACCACCATATATTGGTGGCGCACGTTAGCACGCAGTTATCGCTAAACATGATCAGGTTCAGAATCTTGCTAGCCTGAGGTAAGTAGCCATTGATTTCTTCAACGGTCTGATTGTTCAGTTGATATTATGCCGACTTGAATAACGACCACCCGTTATTTTGCAACGTGACTTGTGTGCCTGCAGTATAGTTTCCGTCTGCCGTAGGTTGTATTTTTTTCGCGGACATCCAGAAAGGCCTTATGGGAAAGCAAGTACACTTCTTCGTAACGCGTCTCTATTTTCTGATGCGTGCTTGCGTTGAGGTTGGTGATGTTCGTGTCCTGGTATTCGACATACTCATACTCAGTCGTCGAGTCGTCGATGGAAATCTCATCGTTCAGCCGAAGGTAATCGGGAATAAACTTCGAATACATGACGTAGCTATGTTTTAAGGTTGTGATAATAAAATATCACCATTACCATAATCATTTTAATCCATAACCGGATATGATGACACCGAGACTGCGTACTTTGCACACCGACCTTTCTCTCCAGATCCTGTAAAATTCTTTCTGATGTGCCCCTGAGGACCGCCGTCATTTCCTTAAAAACCTGCTTAAACTGCTTGGAAAGATTGGGAAATTGCATTTCCTACAGCTGAGCTGACATTTCAGGCGCCGCTTGCAGCTATGATGTTGAGGTCGGCAATAGTGACTGTGTGGACAACATTGTTGCCTGCGGTATGATTTTGCTGTCTATTTTTTTTATCCAATATCCGTTTCAGCGACAGAGGTTACTCCAGTGGCTCCCGCTGACGCCGCTTTGAGGGTAATCGTAGCCGCTTTCGCTGAAATCCCGGGAAGAGCTTTACGCACCGACGAAAACAGCGTGGATAAAAATCCATCTACGATTTTACGTCGCTGTACGCGTGATCGACTCATTTTAACAGCTACTATTTTATGTGAATCGTTCCTACGAGGACTCTATCCGTCATGTGACTTTTCGCTAAGACGCCCTCAAAATGCCTTCCGTCTCACGTGCAAGTAATACGTGCTTCTTCCGTTGTTGTTATCGACGGTGTTTCCGGACTGATCGGCGATCCGCATGGTGATTTCCGAGATGGCTTACATGTTCAGGATTGGATAATCAATGTAAGGATTAGGACACATCTGCATGAATGATCCCGGTGGGACGCTAATCGGCGTGGTATAAATCACGTTGGAGGCCGAACCAACCGACGAAAACGATCCCTGAGCGATCGAGCAGTTGATGAGAAGGATGTTCACGTCGGTGATATTCACGGAAAGATCTTCCTCATGCATTCCAATACTGTTTAAGATGGTGCCAGCGCTAAAACCCTGAATGGATCCGATCAAATTAGCAACGTCAAATCCACGCGATAACCTCCCGAGAGCGTGATTCTGGTTCACAGCGTGGAATAATTGGGTTCGATTTTGATGTTCGCGGCAGTGTGTCCGTTATCGGTGATCAGCCTGGAGATTTCCGTGGTGATGTTGTACCCGCCTGGCAAGATCGTGATCATTTGTGGCTGAGCTGAGGCCCAATACGACAATTGATCGTTTCTCACGGTCACGTTAGAGAAGCTGTTTCATATTCGGCGGAGATCAACGCTATTTCGTACGACACCTGCTGGTCTAATTCTAGCAGAGGATTCTACCTCACCGTTGAAGTCACCAAGCGTGAATCGAACAACAACGTGGTATCGTCGAGAGCCATGTGGGAAAACAAAAGTTGTCTATATTTAAGCACATATGACAAAACAATTTAGCTCAGGTCCTCTTACAGAATCTGATACTGATCCGACGTCACAAGCTTGTCGTCCAAAAGATCATTGAGGATATTCACCATCTCGTTATCAATTTCTACGCCGACATTTCCCGCTTGTTTAGACGCGATCAGCAATTTTAACCGCGAGACGATCTCGGCTGGATTTTTATAGTAGCATCACTTTCTTCTGTTTCACCCTCTTCCTTTGGACTTGTGAGCCATGCTTTAAGTTTACCAGTTATGCCAGCCGGTTGTTGCTGATATTTTTGTGCAGGCTGCTGTTGTTGTTATTGTATTTGTTGTGCATGCTGTTGTGATTTTTGTTCAATAAATGTTTTATAATTTTTTTTCTCTAACTTCAGCATTACCAATAAGACTCTTGTTTAATTTTTTAAAATTATCAGTCAATTCAATCATCTCAGGTTCTGCCTTATTCTTCAGGCTGCTAAGTACTCTACCATAAGTATTGTTTACTCTACTCTGTATGATTCTTGTTGCTATGATATCGAAATAAGTATCATCAGCCTGTACATTTTCTCTTCCTATATATTTTGCAACAGTTGGATCTTTTTCATGATAAAATTTAGATAACCATTCCATGGACGAATCTGGTTCTGAATAATCAGTGATACTCAAAAGCTGACGCATAGCTTCATGACACATTTTTTCTTCATAATTTTGAAATAATTTTTTCTCCCATACTCATACAGCTTTTCTGATCCTTCCATGAACTCACGCATCTACTCCAACTCTAATTTATCTTTGTCATCTTTTTACGTCTTCACTTTCTGCTTTTTTCCTAGCGGTTTTAGCTTTAGGTTTTACTGCAATGACTTGTGCAGCTTCTTCCGGCGCAGGCATTAACTCCTCCAGCAATCGTAGTTGTGATCGCTGAGTCGTTCTGAGCGTGTCCAACAACTGATCTTGCTTGACATCGTATGTCGTTTTCGTTTCGTCGAGTTTAGTCTGGATCGGCTTAAACCATTTCCCGGCAACATCGCGATGAAACATGTACTGGCCTATCTTGTCCTTGATGACGCGTTGACGTAACTCCGCCAGCTGCTCGATAAACTTTTTGAGGATATCATCGCGCTGACGACGATTGGCGATCTTTTCGAAAGGCATGATGATATATTAATCAGGTATGTAAAATTCATCAAAGCCATTTCAATAGTGTTCCGGGATCGTTTCCATATCGCGATGAAACGTCATAAAATCGTGTTTGGAGGACAACGTCGCCGCAGCATAGAAGTCTTTGAATTGTTTCGCGGTGATGCCACTTCAATGGTCTCTCGCGATGGCATCGATGTCACGGTTGTATAGTCCCGAAAACAGGACAAAATATTCCGTATTTCGTCGGATGTATTAGGTACATCGCAGTACGACTGAATGAGATAAAGGCTATTATAGCGCTTGTTTCTCGACAACGAAAAAATACTCGCAGATGCGATCCATATTCTCGTGGTCGATTTTAATGTCGTCAAACACATGATTTTATGCGCGTCGGAATCCAGCTCTTCTACAGGCTGTATTTGATCTGGATCTGCAATGGTGAAAACGTCTCCGGAAACCTTGTTTTCAGCAATCGAATCTCCGAACTAGTGCAGCGTGCTGTAATTTGTCCTGGTAAGGATTGAGCGTGTAAATAATCACGCGATCGGACTTCAACATGTTATTCTTCAGCATGTTCATGAGAAGATTCGTTTTACCACGACCGGTTGGACCCACGATCATGTAATCGTAATCGTGCATCAAAAAATGATGCTGGTGTGGTGTCGTCGATGTCTTCGTGTAGAAGTTAATGATGTTCATGTCCTATGTATAATTCATGGTCATGTCGTCTTACACTTCCTTTGGTACCCTAGCAGGGTCTGGTAGTAGTTCCTCTGTCAGTCAGGAGGAGATGGATAAAAAGTCAACCGCGTCGGGGATTTCATGCAGGGCAATCTCAACATGAGCGGGCACAGCATCACCAATCTCGACGACGTGAGTTACCCACCTCCAGACGCCAACTCCGCACGATGATCTTATGTTTCTCAGCTGGCTCTGACTAAATTATCACTGTCTGGTGGACGGATAACTGGAAATCTAAACATGGGTGGGATGATATCGTACGGACTTCCCTCGGTCGCTTCTGGTTCTTCTCAACCCGTGACGGCAGCCGATCTCGAGCTAGCACTGGCTGAAAAATATGATAAAACGGGTGGAACAGCTTCAGGGTATACTCAAATTACTGGAACGCTCTCCGTGTCAGGTCAAGTCACAAGCGATCTGGTGATGGCGTCGCAGCCCTCCGGAACCACTTCTCAGAACACAAGACGGGTTGGAGTCACTAGTGGTCTAAATATCAGATCCAGCATGAGCAATTAGTTTTGAACAGGAAGCAGATGTCTGTGGATCGACAGAGAAGCCATACCGAAATTGGTCTTTACAGAACAACGTCAATGAACGGACAAAAAATATACGGACTTCCCACCATATGGCCGATAACCGATAACTCTCAAGCGATCTCGTATTCTCAGCTAAACTCGTTTGGAGGAACTAAATTATCGACCACTGGAGGAACGCTCACGGGAACTCTCACCATGGCGGCTGGAGCTAAGTTGGTAGTGACAGATTATCCACCCGTGACTAACAACGAGGTAGCCACAAAAATGTATGCAGACACACGCCGTGTCAGAAACACCACAGGGCGTATTCCATTTCTCACTGGAAATGCTTGAAACCGGTGCGGCGGCGTCATCTCAGAGTCATCGGAATTTTCATCTACTTTTAAGGCTTTTATGCCTTTGCTCATCACACCGCACACACGTCCACGGGAAACGAGTTGGCAACAGCTAGAGTCACTTCGATTTTTACACTCTATGAACTTATATAGTTCGTTGTGAGTTAATCTAAGTTATCTGTATAGTTTAGACAATGGTTGAAATCGTCCGAGTCGCCACGGAGTTGTACCACTTGCTGTTCGATGATACTTACAGGCAGGAAATCGTTGTATGCCACCAACGACAATCAATATGCTCAAGCAGACCACGTGAATTTCCTCCGACATCAACGAGGTGAGAAACGCGAGTAAGGCATCCTTGGACGATGTTCATGAACGGAGAAAACACGATGACGTTAAATGGTCTCACATGTCCGTGGAAGCGATGCGACATGAGCAACTCAGAGACGCTATCGACAGGTATTTTGCCATGTTCAAATTTTTCAACGACAGAGAATCGGATAGGTTAGCCAAACCATCGAGGGTATCGTCCACCACATCATCAACGAATTGCATCCGAGCCGCGTGGACGCTATCGTGGAAACCGGATACGTGAAACGGCCACGGTTTGGTAGAAAGGAAGACGATGACGCGCACCGAAAAGATCACAAATGCATGGACAAAGTCGTCTCACGAAAACGATTTCGCGGCAACCGAAAACTCCGAAATGCTATCGACAAACGTAAAATTTTTTCACCACACCGGCTTGGAGTACGAGGACGTGGAAACGATCATGGAGGTGATGTCGCTCAACGAACGGTCTGGTGGAGGTGATTCTGACGATGAGAATCCTGTGTCAAGGATACCCGCAGAAATCCACTGGATCCCTTTAAAGTCATGGAAGCCTTATTTTACGTGATCATGTACGAAGACCATGGAAATGTGGATCCCAGTCTGGCTCAGGCCGCGTACAAGTACCCTGAGAGTTTTAAGCAGGAAGAGAATGAGAGTAAGCTGGTCAATGTTCTTAAGGACGGTGATGCCATCGTCAAAGGACATTTTGCATATCCTCCTGTGGCCTCTCAGGAGGTGCTTGAGAAAATAAAGGATCCAAAATATGAATCTATCCTCAATGTGGTAGGTCATTCTCGAGAAATAATAGCTTGCGAAAAAGTGAATAGAAATGTGGTATATACCTTGATTTCTTTCATAGGAATCTGGAACGACTGTGTATATATATGAGAATTAATTACTAGGTCGTCATCCGAGTGTGTCTGCTACACACGAGTTTATATAACACCGATTCAGTGCCATCATTTTATGGTGATGCGTGCTTAGTCGTGACGGGATATGGGCTGGTGTGTGCAGGCAAGGCGATGGGTGCCGTTTACTCGCGGACCTGGGTTCGAATCTCCGTAGAGTAACGAATTAAAATTCTCTAACCTGTATGATAATATTATTTGTATTAAATTATATATATATATATATATATATATATATATATATATATATATATATATATATATATAGATCTAGGGTTCATTTACGATCATCTCGATTGGACCTTTCCGTTTCATCGATAGCGCTCGGTTCATGCTGATGTCGCTAGAAGAACTCGCTAAAACTGTCATGCATTCCCCAACCTCGAAACAGGGTTTCGTCAAACAGTTTCATGCCAAAGCGGAACTGCTCAAACAAAAAGGAATTTATTTGTACGAATATATCGATGCATGGTCAAGATTGGATGAAATCTTGGTGCCATCCCAGGAGGCCTTTTATTTACACCGGCACCTATCAGAGACCACCGACGATGAATACTATTACGCGAACAAGATATGGAATAAATTCGACTGCAAAACGCTCGGAGATTATCACGACCTGTACTTGAAAACGGATCTACTCCTGCTCGCGGACGTGTTCGAAAATTTCAGACGAACATGCTTGAGCCATTATCAACTCGATCCGCTCTGGTATTTCTCCTTGCCGACACTGTCCCTGGATGCCCTCCTCAAACAATCTGGAGTGACCTTAGAACTCTTCACCGATCCAGACATGTTTATGTTCACTGAACAGATGGTGCGAGGCGGAATTTCTGTCATCAGCAAAAACACGCCGTCGCCAACAACAAATACATTGAAAACTACGACCCGACAAAACCTCCCGTGTACATCCTTGACCTCAACGCAAATAATATCTATGGTTCGGCAATGTCACAACCCATTCCGTGGGAGATTTTCAATGGATCACCGGACAACAATTCCTCGAAGAAAGACAGGCCGGATATCACAATGACCGGGGTATTTCGTCGAGACCGATCTTGGATAGTCACCACATCTCCACGACGCTCATAACGACTAGCCGTTCTGCGCCCAAAACAAATTCTTGTCACCAGCTTGATGCCTTCTCGGGAGCAACTACAGCATAAAAAATTTCAGCTTCGGGGAAGCCAAGGCAAAAAAAAAACAAAAAAAAAAACTGGTACCCAATCTCGCGAACAAAACCAGATACAAATTACACCATCGGCTACTCGAACAAGCTGTTCAACATGCATTCGCGCTTGAACAAAAGTCCATCGCGCTCAAGTTTCGTCAGTCACCGTGGGTGAAACCCTACATCGACTTCAACACAGCACAACGAGCCAACGACACAACGTCATTCGACAAAGATTTCTTCAAATTCTTGAACGATAGCGTGCTCGGAAAAACCATGGAAAACATGAGACGGCGAAAGAAAATCGAAATCGTCAATAACCAACGACGACGAGATAATTATGTGGCCAACGATGCCTTTATAAGCATGAAAATCTTTGACGAAGAACTCGTCGCGATCGAATCCAGAAAAACCAATCAAGCTGGACAAACCCATCTACGTCGGTGTATCAGTTCTCGATCTCTCCAAAATGCTCATGCTCGAGTTTCATTACGACTTCATCAAGCGCAAATATGGTGACAAAGCCACGCTACTTATGACAGATACCGACTCGCTTGTGTACGAAATTCACACCGACGACGTCTACCCAGACCTGTATCAACACCAGGAACTCTTCGATCTCAGCGAGTATCCACAAGACAGCCCATTCCACTGCGACGATAATGAAAAAAGTGCTAGGAAAGTTCAAAGATGAAACTTATTGTGTACCCATCATGGAATTCATCGGACTTCGAGACAAAATGTACTGCATCACCCTCGACGATGTCACCATCATGAAAAAGGTGTAAAAAAACCCAGTCATCTCCCACATCGCCACACATCATCATTATACACAAGCACTACATGGACATCTCCAATACTACTCCGTGACAACGTTCCGCTCACAACAGCACAAAATATCTATAACGCTATATCACTACTGAACCAAATCAGCATAAATCTTCGATATATATATAATACACACAATATAATACAAAGTGAGCCAAAACCCATGGCCCAGAACCCCCATCCTGCACCCTTGAGTGACCCAAAACCCTACGTTGGAACACCTGGTCCATAACCCCTATACTTTACCCTTGAAGGACCACTCCTGGTCAAGAACCCTCCATATTTCTGCGTTGGAGTGAACACTCTTGAAAAAGTGGTCCAGAACCCCCATTTCCACATACTACTTATAAAAAATGTAGTATAGAAGATGTTGATAATATATTCTGGAAGAATGTTTTTATTTCTTGTAACGTATACTCTAAAAAGTTTATTCCAGAGACTTTTTCAGATGTTCTTACTGAAGCTCTAATGTATAATAAAAATATTAAGGTCAGAAGGTCTTTTTTTTTTTTTTAGCAAAAAAATGGTTTGAAAAAGGTATACTAGTTATAAAAGATATTGTCCAGAGTAATGGTCAATTACTTTCAAAGCAACAAGTAAATGAAACATATAATGTTGGAACTAACTTTCTACAATATGCAGGAGTCCTTAATAACGTGAAATCATATATAAATAGATTATCTTTCAAATCCCAACCAGAAATTTGGGAAAACCTTGGATTGCAAAAAAATATTACTTATCTTTGAAACTACGAAAGGTTGCAGAAATATTTGTAGTATCTTGGTGAAACACATAAATATTAGAAACTAAAGCGCCATATTGAAAATGCAGCTTGTTCTACCAAACCAAATGGATTGGACAAGGCATTTTGCCTTAACATACAAGATTATGAAACATTCTAATTTTGTTCCAGCATAAATTACTGCAATTATATTTTTGTCCTGGCGTGCTTCACAAAGTAAAACTCCGTAAACCATAAGTTCTGAAATTTAGTTTTGTTGTGCTTTGCAGACAGTTAATTTCTTCCTACACTGGCTTCAATAATGAATTACATTTAACACTGTTCCAACAACGGAAATGATCATGCCTTAAATTTTATACATGCAGCGATATAGACTTCAATAAAACGTTGCCGCTGTTCACAAACTTGTCAAAAATATATTACATATGTCTTAAACATTCTCGTTCGAGGCACTGATTTGTAACAACTTTTGTTCTTTTGTACACGCAACTAGCATCTCTTTGAATTAACGATAATGGGTTGTTCCAATTCCTGATCCTACCTATGGAAATTAGCACAATGGACTCACCTACTGCAGCCTTTAAACACTTCTTACTAGCTATTATCTGCCAATTCAGTGATATGTGAAATGGTGGTTTATACCTGACCTCCTTGCATGGAATTGCCGATAACTGCCCGATGAATAGTTTTAACATCAGATCCAGTCATGCCTGTTTACCGTTTATACATGGTACATGTAACGAGCATATACTGAAAGTGGTGGATTTTTTTCCCCTCTGTTTTTAGAAGATTTGTGAAAATTGTGTTGTTTTGAAACACGATTGTGTCAGGGGGTTTGGAAGTACAAAATCGCATTTTTAGCATGACACGCTATGCTTCAGTTCATATCAGATATCAATTTCACGTAGGACATTGGTGATCTGATTTATATTGGCAGGTATGTCAACATCTTGAAAATACATTTACACATTTCATCAGCGCGACCCAAAGTTTCCTCATATTATAATTTTTTCCTACAATCCTGACAGGCACCTCACTTAGAATACACGACGGACCCAATCTAGAGGGGCGTCGGGCTATCGATCCTTTTAGCACTGTTGCATAGAGGTCTTGCAACAAACACTTTTCTAGAAACAATTGGGATAGTAAATAATAATAAATGTTATTTTTGTATGGATTAACATGAAACATTCTTGTTTTGGGACAGTCCAACACTGAAAAAGTTTTGGAATGCTTTCAGCCTTTAGATTAGATATAACACAGATTTCCTGCATACCTTTTCACCTACAGGAATAATTGTCGGTATGTTAGAAGCAGGCAGTGTAATTAATTATATATTGCTGATATCTAAAAGATACATATTTAATATACACCATGAAAATAAAAACCTCCATCCCTACCTTTGTTTAACAACTTCTTAAGATGATACATTTGTAAGATGGATTAGCCAAATGAAACAATAACCTGGAATGTTTTGAACCTGAATGGCACACATTTATTAATTTAATAGTATACAATAACCTGGAATGTTTTGAAACTGAATGGCACACATTTATTAATTTAATAGTATAGTTTATAGTTTCTGTCTCTTGGTTTAAATAGTTTAGATATATCTATAAAAATAAGTTGATGAATCTATAGTTTTGAATTATCTCTTGTTTATATTTCTGTACATCACATATTAAAATAGTTTAATAAAATTTATGTGTACACCTATTATCATGGTTTCCACCATCTTATTAAATTATTGGGTAAGGACTTTATAAGGAAAAATGCCTCGAATGTGAGGACCAAACAGTCACAACTCGCCAAATTCCGTACCCCCATACTGAAAGGAGTCCACGGATACTTTCGAGGTGTACCAATCATTTTACTGACGTCCGTCTCCCGTTTCTGGTGAGTTCTTCGTTTACCATTTGATAAACAAAAAAAACAACAATCTGTTAGTAACTAGCCTTACTAAGGTTCAATAAAAAAACATATTTCCAATTCATAAGGACAGTATTATATACTTGTACTCTTACAATCAGTAGCTTCTAATGGGGGAGGACAGACAGGGCACTTGCCCCGAGCGCTACTGAAGAGATCTTGGGGCGCCTAAGGTCTTGTGTGCCAAAATACCTTAGGGCCATCATCGTCATCCCTGGCGCCATTTACCCTTAGTACGCTACCGCCTATAATACTTATATTTCTTAATCTTTTCTGGTCTACACTTCATTCCCATTCTTTCTTGCATTTTTTGGAAGTGGAATAAAAAGTTTCTTAATACTGTGTCATCGGGCATGATCACGCTTGGGGTCCCTAGGCTGCTTGGCAAAAAGACCATAGGCTTTCTCCACATTTGACTGAATACACTTGTTTACCAGAAGTTATATTTATTATAAAACACTGTTTAACAGTTAAATTTACTGCAGTAATCAATGATCACGATAAGTCTTTATACAAAGACATACAATTAAAGCACTTCAAAACCAATACACCCACTCACATTTTTTAAAACAAGTTTCCACCATGGAACCACAACAGGTTGTTTCGTTTTGTCATTGATAATGAGTAAAACAACATTAAATAATTCTGTCTCCAGCTGTTATATTATAAAACACTGTTTAACAGTTAAATTTACTGCAGTAATCAATGATCACGGTAAGTCTTTATACAAAGACATACAATTAAAGCACTTCAAAACCAATACACCCACTCACATTTTTTAAAACAAGTTTCCACCATGGAACCACAACAGGTTGTTTCGTTTTGTCATTGATAATGAGTAAAACAACATTAAATAATTCTGTCTCCAGCTGTTATATTATAAAACACTGTTTAACAGTTAAATTTACTGCAGTAATCAATGATCACGGTAAGTCTTTATACAAAGACATACAATTAAAGCACTTCAAAACCAATACACCCACTCACATTTTTTAAAACAAGTTTCCACCATGGAACCACAACAGGTTGTTTCGTTTTGTCATTGATAATGAGTAAAACAACATTAAATAATTCTGTCTCCAGCTGTTATTGCATATGATCTTTTATAAAGAAAGAAAATGTAAGTTCAATGATAAAACCTTGGAACAACTTGCATCACCTTCTCCTTATTCTGCATAATGGATTTACGACGATGATGACGAGAAAAGGATAATTGTCCATAGCTGTTATATGCTATCTTTCAGATAAAACTTTCATGGCGGTCAAATTTGTTTTATGAAAATTGACGTGTATCAAATAGCTCTCTCTCTCTCTCTATCTCTCTCTCACATATGTATGCTGTATCTATCATATATAGAGATTTATAAAAATTTTCATTCAAACGGAACGAGGCTTGCCGAGTTTCCTTTTGATGAAAATTTATGAATGGCATATCATTGGTACAGCATACATACTATACATACCAAAACTTTAAAAGACCTGTTATTTTTATTATATATATATATATATATATATATATATATATATATATATATATATATATATATATATAAACAACACCACCACTGAGAATGTGTGACCGGTTTCACTTTATTGCTTCATCAGACTGAATTCAAACTGAATTCAATATCGTTGCTTACGTCATTAAATATATTCTGTTTCTAACTGATCAATGATATGAACAATATGACATAAACAAGATGATGTCATAGCTTACATTTTTAACCTGTTTTATTCTTTAACAAATAATTGACATGGAAATATGCATATACGGTACAGATAAATGATATTTTAATACATAAAACTAGAGAACTGGATCTTAAAGATACATATATCTCCATTGATAACTATATAAAAAATTTATGAATAAATTGAGATAAACAGTTTTATTAATCCTTTTATTATGTATAATGCACATATAATTTTTTTTTT
>JAECUM010045214.1:0-38488 GCA_016617855.1 Megalonaias nervosa
CCGTAGGCAGTAATGGCTGAATTGTACACAGCGTCTCGGAGGTGGGACCACATGGAGTCGATGGTGTCATCAGGTGTCTCTTTGGTGAGAGCCTCCTGAAGCTTGCTGATGAACTGCTGTGTCTTCCCTGGGTTGCTTGCACAGCAGGTGTTGATGCGTGAGCGACCCTTCTTCTTGGCGTGGTGCAGCTTTTTGGGTATTATTCGCACCTTGCTGGCCACGAGGGAGTGGTCCATGTCGCAGTCGGCGCTGTGGTAGCTGCGGGTGAGGAGGACACTGTCCCGTTCCGCACACCTTGTGATGACGAGGTCCAGCTGGTTCCAGTGGGTGTCTCCATGACACCTGGTCAATTTCCTTGCATTTGAAGTAGGTGTTGGTCACATATAGGCTGTGAGAACAACACATCTCCAGCAGAGACAGGTGGGCCAGGCCTCGTGGTCAGCTCCCACTCTAGCATTGCAGTCTCCTAGTAAGTAGAGGCCTTCAGTGTTGGGGATACTGGATATTGCTTGATCCATAGCCTCGTAGAACTGGTCTTTCTCCTCTAGGGTGGAGCAGAGGGTCGGGGCGTACACGCTCAAGATGTTGACTGGGCCTAAGGACGTTGACAGCCGGAGGGCAAGGATCCTCTCAGTACCTGATGATGGATTCTCAATGAAGGCGACGAGCGTGTTCTTTACAGCGAAGCCGACACCGTGCTGCCTAGGTTCATCCGAGGACTTTTCTTGCCAAAAGAAGGTGTAGTTGGCTTCCCTAATGGTGCCGCTGTCGGCCAGTCTGGTCTCCTGAAGGCAGGCAATGTCGACGTTCAGTCGGGAGAGTTCCCTGTCAATTATGGCATTCTTCCGTGCGTCGTCGATCTGCTGCAGGTCATCGGTGAGTCCAGGACACATGGTCCTGACGTTCTGGCTTGCGAAACGAAGAGTCAGTGTCAGACCGCCTTAGAGACTCCGTCTCCGGATTCTCTGTCGGGGTTTACTCCCTTAGCCTTTCCCATGAGTGGGTATATCCGCAAGGCAGCGAAGGTTTGGGATCAGAGTTTTCCTTCTCCTAGATGAGCTACCATCCAAGGTTTACAAACCCCATCTACCGAAGCGACTGGTTTTAAGGCGCCAGTGGCCCACCTTCACCTCTTCTCCTGTTATTTGAAACATGGTCCGCCGGACTTAGAAGCTAAGCCACTCGCGAAGGCCAGGAGCTGGATTTTAGTTGACCGAGGCGATCAGAGACGCAAGCCGTATGAAGCATTTCTGGAGGAGTGGGGCGCTTGTCTCCCACTCCCACCCCGGCAATGTCAACCTTGGACTGCCATATATTCTCTCTGCTACTCCTACCCTCTTAATCACTTATTCCTTTCTCTATCTTAAATAACCCTATCGTCCTACCATCAAACCAACACTTCTTTTCAACACTAACAAGCCAAACCCACTCAGCTAAAGATGACAGCCATTCCACTATGAAACGATAATGTCCTCAAAATTAGACATTATAAGGTGGCCCGAACACCAGGACAATCAGGCCCGCCGCTCATGTGTCACCGTAAACCCAAAATAAGAACTACATTAGGGCCCCAAATAGGAACGTATAAGGTGGTCAAATCCCAATGACCATCAGGCCCCGCTGAACAAGGTGGCAAATAAAATACTTTACGCATGTAATCGGTCCCAAAACCACGGTTCAGCTAAACCCAAGACCGATAGGCCCTGTTAAAACCCAGGTATGTTATTTAGGACCCCAGCTCAACAGCTTTTATAAGGTGGTCTAAGCCCAGGACCATCAGGGCCAGTCACACAATGTGACAAATATTAAATTAATAACATAGTAATGGCTGTCATCTGAGGTACAACCTTCTTACTAATGCTACTCCAAAACCGCACAAGGTTTCTCTATCCAAATTCAGTATATTCAGGAAATCATTCAGCAGTAAAATTTCCAAATTCAAAATTCGCGCAAGACGAACAATTTTGGCCAGAACCCTTGAGTCAACGGGCACCTTCCGGTGGAGTTGCGCCTGCCTGCCTGCCTGCCTGCCTGCAGCTTCACTTGCCTCGACCGGACAATCAATCTAACAGCGTGCAATGCACGCATAAATATACCCACCAAAACAAACATGAGTGTGTGCTTCAAATCCCACTCATTAACACTGATTGGTAATAGAGGACTGAAACATGAATGTGTGCTGGGTCTATTCCCACTCATAACAAGCCTATCATTCAGGTAGCTTGGAACATATTGTTTCGCTAACTGACGGCCTAATTAACAGCGATCCTTGAGTGCATTAACGCCTGGGGGAGTTGGCTCTGATTCCCTATCTCAGGAATAATTAACTTGCAGGCATTAAATAGTGGCACATGCACAATATGTGCGGACGCCACTTTAATCCAAATTTCAGCAACCATTTGGAAAAGATGATAAAATTGCAAGAGGTAGTGGATAGTTTAGGCATGGTGGAGGAAATGTTGGTGAGGATGCAGTATGGGGCTTATAGTCCGCACAGACTGAGCATGGAGATCAATCATTTGAAGAGAGGGAAAGTAATATCAAACGAATTAAGTAAACAAGAAAAAGAAGAAAAGGAGGATGAAAAGGTAAAAGAAGACATAAGAAGATGGAACGAGAAGATGGAAAAAGAAGAGAATGAGAAGAGGAAGAAGAGAATGAGAAGAGGAAGAAAGAGGAGATAGAGGAGGAGGAGGAGGATGAAAAGGAGAAGAAAAAGAAAATCGTAGATCAAATGAGGTGCTGGTGAAGAAAAAGGGAGGAGAGAAAGAATAAGAAGAAAGCTAAACGGCCATTTTCAGGGCCACTCCATTGCCTCGAAAAGATTTACTCTCTTGCCATATTTGTGTATTTGTTTTGTGTTTGTGTTATGTTTGTGTATTTGTTTATTTGTCTATGTCTATAAAGTTATATGTCCCGCTCCGCCAGGCGTTATATAAAGTTTTATGACTCGCCCGGCCAAGCGTTATAGCTTTTTTTTTTCTTCCCCGCTGTCACTGTTTTGCTCGATTGAGGTCAGCCACTTGCAACATTGTTGCCAATGCCCAGTACCGTGACATCACCTCACCTGTTCCATTTCCCTTGTTGCTATACAGACCCAATATTTTTATGGTCGCTATACAGGCCCAATATTTTTTTGTCGCTATACAGGTCCAATATTCCCCATGTTAAATTCCCGTTTGTCGCCAAAGTTACCCACGACCTTTTTGACTTGGATTTCCATTGTCGCTCTATCGCCCCCAATTCACTACTGTCGGTCCGCGTTTGCACAAATACCTTTCACTCAAATACACCTGTAATGGCTTCAATATGGTACACAGTCATACTTTCGATGTTAAACTTACAAAGTATCCTTTCTAGGTCAATTGCAACCATCGTTTTCGGAGCATGTACAATGCACCATGCTATTGGTTAGCTGGCATTATATACTAAGGGGGGCAACACATGAAATCCAATAGATGTTGCTTGGACAAAGCACCAATATAGCTGTTCGATCCGCCAAGGTGTAGATAGGGTTATCGGAACCTTGGTTAGCGAAGATAAAAAAAAATGCTTCAAAACACTGTTACCTCCCGACTAAACATTTATTTTTTTCTTCTGTTGACCAATATCACCATTTTTCTGTTTTATAAGTTTCAGGCACAATTCTAAGAAACTAGTACTTACACAGCGTGATCACGTTTGACAGCAGGACAAGATTCATTGGTTTGTATGTATGAACTAAAACATCTCGAAATATTTTATAGGGAAATTGTTTATCAATAATTAGGTTAAGTTCATATGAAATCAGTATTACATATGTGGTCTTTTTGTTCTACACTTAAGATATGCAATGCAACTATATGCATGTAATGATTTTATCTCCATTTTTAATTGATTGATGTTTAATGAAAGATTATTTAATGCTGAATGGCATTAAAGTTACCAGACTGTTGGTACATAATGTGACAGCCTATAAGTCTGTTGTCACATAATGTGACAGCCTATAAGTCTGTTGTCACATAATGGAACAGCCTGTAAGTCTGTTGTCACATTATGTGACAGCCTGTAAGTCTGTTGTCACATAATGTGACGGCCTATAAGTCTGTTGCATAATGTTGTCTGAAATCACTCATAATCTCAAAGAGTATTCAAACATATCTTGGGATTGATTTATGCAACCAAAACTTATATACTGAATGAATGTAGACAAAGTAAAATTAACATGTTAGACAAACTAATGTTAGGACCATTCAAAAGTAGATCA
Organism: Megalonaias nervosa; assembly: GCA_016617855.1. Classification (NCBI taxonomy): domain Eukaryota; kingdom Metazoa; phylum Mollusca; class Bivalvia; order Unionida; family Unionidae; genus Megalonaias; species Megalonaias nervosa. The sequence goes on from JAECUM010045214.1 coordinate 4,247, forward strand.
TTCCAAGTTTTTTTGGATTATTCATGTAACTAAAACATTGAATATGAGAAAATTTTTAGAAAAAATAAACAGAAGGAAGGATGATATAAAGAAAGAAAACAGAAGAGGAAAGGAAACATTTACAGACAGACAAGTAATAACTTCTGTTACAACCGCTACTTTTATCCATGAATATTACATGCATTTGTACTAAGGAAATATGACACAATAACACAGTTACACTTTTCAATTACACATTTACACTATTCAACATCACAATTACACTATTCAATAACACAATTACACTATTCAATAACACAAGTACACTAATCAATGACACATTTACAGTATTCAGCATCACATTTACACTTCAGCGTCACAATTACATTATTCAATGACACAATTACATTATTAAATGTCATAATTACACTACTCAATGGCACAATTACATTATTCAATGACACAATTACATTATTAAATGTCATAATTACACTACTCAATGGCACAATTACATTATTCAATGACACATTTACACTATTTAATAATATAAATTACACTATTCAATGTCACAATTACATTATTCAATGTCACAATTACACTATTCAATGTCACAATTACACTATTCAATGTCACAATTGCTATTCAGCATCACATTTACACTATTCAATGTCACAATTACATTATTCAATGTCACATTCACATCATTCAATGTCACAATTACACCACTGAATGACACATTTACATTATTCAAAGTCACAATTACACTATTAAATGGCACAATTACATTATTCAAGTCAATGCAAAATTATTTTATTTCAACCACATTTCTATGCACCTACAGCACTATATAGTTTGGTAAATTTTGACTCTACCATCATCTTGTTACTCATTTAATTTTTGTGAGTGGTTTCTAAAAGATGTACCTCTTGGAAAAAGACTTATTTCCCAAGTGATTATTTTCTCATATAAAATATTCTTTATTGTGTATTTAGGACATTAAAGAAACATATATTGTATAGATTACTTGTATTCATAATGAATGGATTCACTACTACAGTGCCTCTAATAGTTTAGTCCAAATTGGAACAAGATGCGATGAATGAACATATGGACAAACAAACAAAAGGAAAACATTATATCCTTTTACCACTCTTATAATGCAGTATAAATAAGTAAGCACAGAAAACAATAAAAAGGAAAAGGCAAGACATGGATAATTTACTTAGTTTGCAAGGTTTTTCAAAACTAGTAGATCTGTGTGTAACTGACTTGTTAGTAAACCAATCCAAAACTGATTCCTTCATGCCACATGCTTTGTTGTTACATACTTGTTCTGCTCACTAAAATCTGAGTTCAAGACCTAACCTTGTTTATGAGCTTAGAATTTTCTGGGTGTGAACTTATTGACAATTTGGTAGAATTTCCATGAGAAATGAATCACATCAAGAGAATCTGATAACATTCTATTTAAACATAGGACAAGTGGAATATGTATAAATAGTGACTCTGTAAACAAATTCATTCATTCTTGTTTCATATCAGTCTTTGGGAACCTATGATCAAAGTTTCCAGTTGTGTTCAGATATAATTTGAAAGAAATTATTTAAATCATTCACTGGAATTACTAAAGCGCTCACTGATTGGATTAACATTATTTTGGGATTTTTATGAATTCATTCAAAGACATTTTGGAATGCACTATTCATACATCAGCACATTTGTCTTGACATCAGGACATCCATGACAAATGGAATTCATTCTGAAAATTCTGTACTTCTGGACTTGTGATAGGATATTATGATTATTTGGGATATAATCTACAATAATGTATCTATTCAATTTTCACTTTGTATTCGAGGGACATAAATTGTTTGTTGAATTTTACTTAAATTGTTAGTTTCACTTCCTTTCTGTTACATATTTTAAAACCTACATTGTAACAAACAGTATTTTAAATTTTATTCAAAATTACACATAAATGTTATCAAATTTAAAGATAATGCATATATAAATAATATTAGCATGATTAAAATACAAATTGTTCTAAACAAAATCACTTCTGCTGGTCTGTGTGTTGTACTGGATGATTCTTATCACTAAAACACTAATGTGTTTTACACAACAGACTATTTCACATTACCTGGTAAGCTCTTTGTAATATATAAAGTTCATGCCAAACCAATTTATATGCAAAACTTCACCAAAATTAATCAGGCACACATTATAAATCACTGTGTTTGAAGCCTAACTTCAATGAAATCAATGAAACAAAAATATAGGTCACACTAACCTCCTCTTGGTAGAAGGTGATACACTTGCAAAGAGATACAATAAAAAGATCTATGGCATGCCTAGATTGCATATAACATGGACACTGGAAACTCCAGAGAACTGTCTGATATTGCCCATTTCTTTTTTGATATGTAACAGTTGTCACAAGAGGTCAGCTGAGCAGTAAGATCAAATGCACAGCATAGGTAAATTTCCCCTCAGGCTGTAAAACTAGTTGATCTTAAATGGGTCACAGATGAATTTGCCATCACACTATAAACCTGGCTGTGCTTATATAGGTCACAGATTGAATATGTCATCTGACCGTAAACATGGTTGTACTTAAATGGGTCACAGATTGAATTTGCCATCAGACTGTAGACCTGGTTATGCTTAAATGTGTCACAGGAGAAATTGCCATCTATCAACCTAGTTGTGTGTAAATGGGTTGTAGACTGAATTTGCCATCAGATTATAAACCTGGTTGTGCTTAAATGGGTCACAGATAAATCTGCCATCAGACAATAAACCTGGCTGTGCTTACATTGGTCACAGATTGAAAATAATTGTAGCAGTGTTCTGTTGGGAAGCAATTTATATTTCAACCCTTCTTTTTATAAACTGGGTCTGACTATTTTGCTAATATCACTACCAAGAGAAACATCGACTTTTTTCCCTCTACTGTGATATATTTTTGGTAATTATATGATAATGAGAAAGATATCATATAAAAGACCTCTTTCTGCAACTTCTAAGTCAACACCGACTTTCAATTTTAAAGTATCATAATGGTGAAATGAAATAATTTATCAAAGTAGTAGAAGTACATAAATGTCAAAATTTTATACCTGTATCTCTTTAAAGTGGTTACAAAAATGGATGGTTCATTTTCTCCATGCAAATTAAAAATTCACGTTTTACTTCAATTTTACAAACAATTTTTATAAAATATCAAAAGGAATTACACCAATGCCCTATCACATCTTTGGAAATGATAGAACAGCTTTATCTGCCATGCTAACAATGAAATATCTGAGCCATCTGATTTACAAAATGTAAATACACTTCTCTGGTCACTACAACAAACCAAAATTATGATCTTACAGTGCATGGGGAACTCAATTTGCATAACAATCAGCAGGTGGTGACATTTGGTGGACCAGGTAGATGGATCAAAATTTTTAAACCATTTACCATCCACTGTTATAAACAATTTCCGAAGTTCTTTTTGAAGAAAATAAAGATTTCTCAATACTACAAGATCACAAAAAATTGTAATCTTAGAAACTTTTAATTAGCAAGTATTTAATTAGCTGATGTTTAAAAATCATAATTTATATTATAAATTATTTCCTCTATCAGACAATACCAAATTTGTTCATGGTGATTTATCATAATTATGTAACTATAAATAAGGTGGGTGTGTTTTTGTAATCTTTAGTGTATACAATCACCAACCCACAACAGTATTTAAGTACACTTAACACACACTACTATCTAAATATTGTAATTAACTTCACTTAACACAGGCTACTGTCTAAATATTGTAATTCAGTCCACCTAACACAGACTACTGTCTAAATATTGTAATTAAGTCCACTTAACACAGGCTACTGTCTAAATATTGTAACTAAGTCCACATAACACACACTACTATCTAAATATTGTAATTAAGTCCACTTAACACAGGCTACTGTCTAAATATTGTAACTAAGTCCACATAATACACACTACTATCTAAATACTGTAACTAAATCCATTTAACACACACTACTATCTAAATATTGTAACTAAGTCCACATAACACACACTACTATCTAAATATTGTAATTAAGTCCACTTAACATATACTAATGTCTACCTACTGTAATTGAGTCCAGTAAACACAGACTACTGTCTACCAACTGTAATTAAGTCCACTTAACACAGACTACTTCGTTCTATTTTAATATCTACACAAAAACTACATTTATTATCAAGACATTTAACAAGCACTCAAACTGCATAACAAAACATCTGCAGAAAGATACCTACTGCCTCCTATTGAAGCATATTCCAAATATCTAGAAAAATTAATGAAACATGAAAGATAGGTCAATGTGACCTCCTTATGACTACGATTTAGGGTAACCTTCACAATGATTATACCCATCAAATTTCCCGACTGTAAATGCAACTGTCATAGAAACTGAACAAAATGCAAAATCATAACATTGACTCCTATGCTAACAACAACATCAAAAAGGCCTTATCCATGTCTTACCTATACTTTACAAGCAAAACAACTATTAGCTTAAGCTAAAACCAAATAGGAATAAATGTAGGTAGCAAAAATATTTTTTTTTAAAAAAAACAGTTGACAAACATGGAAAATTTGTATATATAACAGATGAAAACTATTTCTAAAAAAAATTAGCCATATATAAATATTTATAAAATTAAAACATAACTAGAAGCTGGTATTCAAGTAATAAAAGTTAATGTTCAAAAAAGTTCTACCATATTTTATGTAATTTTTCGTACAAGAAAAAATAATTATTAATTTCAGAGTATGAACAATTATATGTAAAATTAATAAGTATCATTTTGTGGTACTAACCATGTACAAAAAATAAAGGGATCGTACACAAACAAGGTCTATGGAACACACGATACCCAACAACCTAACTGTACTAATGTACAAAATAAACATAACATCTCAAGAATCCAATTACAGTAAAATAAAAGTACTAAAAAATACTTTTGTTGTTATTAGTGAATGAGAGAGAGATGATGAAATTATAGCATCTCAGTGTGCAAGCACATCTGCATTTACAGAATACTTCTTTGTAGCTGTTACTGTGTATTATGTTTGCAAAATGATCAAGATGGGCTGAACATGTATTAGTTATGCATATTGTTTATTGGTAAATTGTATGCAACAATATGAGCCCATGTTGTCAAGAAGTTAAGTGCAGTTTGTATTCCTACAGCAACAGTAACCTCATAAAAAAAACAGAACTCGAAAACACGTTTTTAGTTAATGCGCCCGAGTGTGTGTGTGAGAGAGATGAAACAATGTTGTCACTGTGCAAGACCGTATTTATTCAGGGTGGTTTTTTTATTTGTAACTTTTGGAGACAGAGAAAGCAAAAAGTTAAGTTACAGATCGATTGTAATCTGTACTTTCAGTTACCCGATGATTGTGATCTTCCTCACATACTAGAATACTACATTCCATTATCAATTAACACCTCTAAACCAATGATTCATTCTTGTTTTAATTATGATATAGATTGTGACAACAACCCCATAGGTATGCATTGTCATTTACATGCTAATTGAATATGCTTAGACCTCTGGTCAGGTTATCCCATTTGAAACCAGATAGAGGGGAAGATTCAACAGAAGTAAAATCAGTGAGGCTACCAATAGTGAAATGAGGCTATCTTTAGAAAATGTCAATGTGCTATCAAGTCCATTGTCCATACAGCAGAAGTTCTAAGGACAAGTGATTACATGCACCACCTGTTATTCATACTCACTAATAAAGATAACAATAAAGAGGTGTATCATAGAATAGAATCACAATAAAATGTTAATTATATCAAAGTCAAAACAATACAAGCACTTAAATGATAGTATATATATGAAAAAATTTAGCAGAGTCAGTTCCTTTTGAATTTACAATAGAAAATGGCAAGGTTTTAATTTTTTATGTTGGTGTGACTATAATGAAACAATAAGACTGATTGACCAGTGGTCTGTGGTCTTCAGTTTAACATGTATTGAGATATGATTTTTGTTGAATAAGAAAACATCAATGAGCTTCTGAACTCATTTTAAAATGCACATGATACTTTGTTACAGTGACTGACTTGATAAAAAGCACTAATTAACAATAATATTTAAGGATATTTACTGTAAAGGCCTTTGTTCAGTTGTTAATAAACATGCAGCAGCAGATACTGAAACAACAATAAGAGAATTTATGCATCAATCATTGTATTTCTTGTCAATAAAGAAGACAAATAAGCATGGATTGATGAATGAAAGTAGGTTCTCAATTAAAAGAAGAATTGCCATTTCAGTGAGATATGATCAAAGGTCTTTCTGCATAATTATAAATGGTGATAATTTTTTTATCTCTTGTTCTCCTGTTTCATTATTCAATGTGATATGTGAAGTTGACAACTAGGTTGGGTCAATTTTAACTGAAGCAATAAATAGTTGTTTTTCATTTGGTATTATATGAAACATATTCTCAGCAAACAATGTACCTGTAGACTGACTTATCTATACTGTACATCTGCATTTTTTCAAAGCCATTTAAATGTGAACTTTTCCTTGATGCAAACTATTTTTTTTTTTAATGTGGTTAAGAAGTCATAAAAGAATGAAATGATCAGTGACCTGTCTGCACTTTGTTTGACATATCTTTTTTTCACATCTGTATTTTTCCAACCTGTTTGAAATGTGAACTTCTCTTCTTGATTCATATAAAGAAAATATCAAAATATGTTAAAAGATAATAAAAGAATGAAATAAATTAAAAATGGTGATTCTTTGATTTCTTAATCTCCTGTTTCAATATTTGATTTCTTAATAAAAAATATACAAAAAGTTAACAAACAGTCAGATAAGTTTTAATTCAGGCAACAAATAGTTGTTTTTCATTTGGGATTATATCAAACATATGCTTAGAAAGAATACATTGGTAGTTTGACGTATCTAAATCATACATCAGTATTTTTTCAACGCTGTTTGAAATGTGAACATTTCTGCTCGCTTCAAAAACATACACATACATGGTTAAAAAAAAATTAATAAATGAAATGAAAAGTGACATTTCTGCACAATTATAAATGGGGATTCTTTTATTTTTTAATCTCGCTTCATTATTCAATTCCTCACTTAAGAACTTACCTAAATTTAATCACCATTTATATCATACACTTAGCAAAACAATACTTGCATCATTGGACATATCTAAATTGTACCTCGGCATATTTTCAAAGCCATCTGAAATGAGAACCTTCTCAAGTTTAACATACTGATATATGCGGTTTAAAAATAATACAAAACAATAAAACAACCATAAAACCCACCCTAATTGTATATGATCATCATTATATTCACATTAATTTTTGCAAAAACAAAACAGCAATATGGTATTTTCGATCTTTTTTGCAAACACAAATCTTCTTAGTAGAACTTTTATGTATGATAATTTCAAGGATTTTCCAAAAAGTACAAAGTGCTATGTATGAAAAAATATGATACATTTAAATAATTATTTGCTAGACTGTATAAAAAAAATTAAAGGGTATGAAAAAATACATGAAACATAGTAAATAGTTTCTTACAAAAACCTTATAATACATAGCATCTTTTATTCAAATGACTGTAAAAAGAAATAGATGTTTATCAAATATAAACGTTAGAACAAATGTGCCAAGCTATTGTAAAATATTTACACAACAGAAAATATTGGCAACTTAATTAGTGATACAATTCGTAAATAATGCTCAAGTACTTACAGTATAAAAATGAAGATGATGATGAAGATAATAACAATGAGGACAGTAAAATAATGAAAATGATGATAACGGTAATGAAAACAGAACCATATACAGAGTATATCCATTGTTTCTGCTGTATCAAGTATATATTTGTACCAATCTATGTAAGTTTTACATTCCTCAATTTCCGTCACAGATATCCTGAGTGACTTTATATCAGATGAGATGTAATAGGTGTTTGCTATGCACATATGCTTATACCAACAATTATGTTCCATCCTTTTTGGGGGATGTGTGCATGGTCGAAGAATATAGGAGTTGGTGCATGCAGGCAAGGAGATTGTTGCCATGGACATGTGGAAATGTGATAAAGCCTCTGTAAGGAATTAATTAAAATATTCTCCAACATGTAATAATTTCACTCTATATGATCATGAATTCTCATGTTAGATTTTGAGATTAGCACCTTCCTCTCTATCTGCTGCATGCATGTGTGTGTGTGTGTGTGTGTGTGTGCATATATATATATATATATATATATATATATATATATATATATATATATATTCTGCCCTAATGTCCACCATTAAATAGCAGTCAAAGGCCATTCCAATATCCCCCCAATGAACCTTCCTTTATAAAAGTCATGTATTAAATGGTCAACTTCTTTTGATGGTCAAAGACTGCATTTTGTAACCAAAATGTGGTTTAACATTACTTAATTTGGCATTCTAACTGAATTGATAATGCAGATGAACCATTAGTTTACTCAAGAAAGGCTTGTTGTTGATGTTTTCAGTTTAACGCCTTTTCTCAGTGCAAGATAGGTTTATACATGGTGGCCACTAAAACTTGTGGACAAAGAACCCAGGAAAACCATCAACCTACAGGAATCTGCTGGCAAGCCTTCTCAAATACCCACACTGGCCAAGCCAGAGACTTAAATCCACGCAGACAAGGGTGAGATGGCAGTGATTGGCAAAGGCGAGCACTTTAGACCATTCAGCCACCTGAGGCCCTCACCAAGAAATGCATTGTTAAGGTAAAGACATATCATATGAACTGTCATGTAAATATGCCCTCTTTTGATTATATTTACTACGTTCAAATCAATATGTCAGTGAATTTAAATAAAGAAATTTGATAGCTTTGAAAGTCATTGTTAGGGTAAATAATCAAGGTAAATTTTCATTCTCATTCTTGTTTCATTTTTGGGGGAGGGGTTGCAAAACAATGATTACAGTACCAAATGTATTTATCAGATAATGTTAATAAAGAACTACTTTACCTACATTTTTAGTTTATTAAATCTGTCCTATTCAACAATTTGTAGCAGTCATTTACTGCATACTAACAGTTTCAGGCTCAAGATCATGCCAAGATCTTCTTAAGTATTGTTCATAACGAGAAATTGAACTTAATCTTTTAAAAACTAAAAACAAGAAGTTAAAGTATCAGAATGGCGTGTATAAAGATCAGAATGGCAAGGAAAAATATTATAATGGTATTGAAAAGTATTAGAATGGTATGGAATGTATTAGAATGGACTGGAGAAGTGTAGAATGGTATGGAATACATTAGCATGAACTGGAGAAGTATCAGAATGGTATGGGATGTATTATAATGGACTGGAAAAGTATTAGAATGGTTTGGAATGTATTAGAATGGACTGGAGAAGTATTATTAGAATGGTATGAAGAAGTATCAGAATGGTATGGAGAAGTATTAGAATGGTATTAAAAGTATTAGCATGGTATGAAATGTATTAGAATGGTATGAAGAGGTATGAAGAAGTATTAGAATGGTATGAAGTATTAGAATTGTATGGAAAAGTATTAGAATGGTATAGAGAAGTATTAGAATGGTATTGAAAAGTATTAAAATGGTATGGAATGTATTAGAATGGTATGAAGAAGTATTAGAATAAGTAATAGAATGGTATGGAAAGTATTAGAATGGTATGGAATGTATTAGAATGGACTGGAGAAGTATTAGAATGGCATGGAGAAGTATTAGAATGGTATTAAAAAGTATTAGAATGGTATGGAATGTATTAGATTGGTATGGAAAAGTGTCAGAATGGTATGGAATGTATTAGAATGGACTGGAAAAGTATTAGAATAGTATGAACAAGTCTGCATAAATCGGTATGTGCAAAATGCGTTGTGGTCCAAGAAAACTGAATAGATGGTCACAATCTACATTCCAAATCTTCATTAAATGTTCATCAATGGTTGAGATGAAAATGTTAACTGGAATTTAATCATTTCTCTTTTTAATCCAAGAACAGATAATGAACCAACATTAAGTCACTATTACATCAGTTTGCTCCAAATTTTCAAGGAATATTATGCCAAATTCTTCATGAACACCCAACTGAGGACAAAAACTCAAGAATATTTTCTCATAGACACATGACGTAAACAATGTTTTAACTTAAATGGCATCACAAGTCTTTGAACAAAAGTGCCCTATAAATCAATGGGTTGACACTTTCTATATGTGACCTAAGTCTGTTGCTTCTGTGACAGCCAATTCTACAAGTTTTAAAATTATCCATTCTTCACAACCTTAAGTTATAAACATTGTGTGTATGTATGTGTGTGTGTGTGTGTGTGTATATATATATATATATATATATATATATATATATATATATATATATATATATATATATCCTGAAATTTCAACAGTTCTTGCAGGAAACTGTTCAGTGCAAATTAAGCAGCTGATAAATATTTGTGAAATTTAATAATATAAAAGCAATCAAAGGAGAAGTAAAAGGTTGTGACAAGAGAGAAAACACCGATATTTCTAATTATTAAAAGTGCCAGAAAATGTGTCCTATTCGGTTCCAAATTTGTTGCTACTTTATGGTTAGTATTACTTTTCTATGGTTCACTGGTTTTCTCTCAAACTAATTACTTATGATACTAATTTTTCATTTCAGAAATCCACATTACTGAATTTCACCCAACAACAGTATTTTATTGGAAAATATTAATAAAAGCTAGTTGCTGTGGCAAGTATCTTTCTTTTTTAATTTGGGCCTAGGCTTTGCATATTTTGCTCAAAAGATATGTGCTGACACACAGTGACACAAACCACAATGTATAAGGTACTGATCTAATGTCTATTGATACTGACCCTGTAGCAATCGCTGAGGAAAAGGGTTTTTGATATGTCAAGTAGATGAGCTTTGGGACCTCTTTTGTCTTTTGTCTTGTGTTTAAACACTTGGGAAAACATATTGATCAAACAAGTCAACGGCACTTCTTATGATTGCTGAAGAAGAAACTGTAAATTAGACCCATCTGCCTTTATGAATTAAGCTTAGTCACTGACATCTTTATTTATTGTCCAACAAAGAAACAATCTGTAAACTAGACCTTGTGAACTTTAAATTTACTTCATTAAGATGCTTATTTGGTAGTTAAATGAATAAATGTGAAAGAGAAGTTGATATGACATTTGAGAACTCCAATATGTCTAATGATGTCCAGTGCCTCACAGTATTTGCCAGTCAAATCTTTGATCTTCCAGACATATGAGACAAATACTGGATCTCTCATGATATATTTATTCACACTGTAATGGAAAGATATGCTGTCCAGCAGCCCAATTGCAAGTTGAAAATTCTGCTGAGCATGTAAAATTGCCCAGAATTGTAAACAGAACAAGAAAAAAAACTCTAGATTTTTGCTAAGTTTACGAAACCTTTGACTCTGGGCAATTAGAAACATTTAGGAGATATCCAACCTGATAAGAGTTATCACAAATAAAACTTGCTCCAATGCCTCTGTGATGACATATGTAATTATGAAGAAAACTAATGCTTCTGTTTAGGGTAATAAATAGATTTAACTTTTATACTATTCATGCATCTTAAAAAATGCGGCATCAATTAATAGGATTTGATTAGTAACAATACCTGTGAAATTTTATCAGTAATTTGTTCATGAAGTTTGGTAGGAACCACTGTTCCTCACCTCCTTTACAGATCTGGAAGAATGTATGATGCATATAGTGTTGTGATAGATTTTGATGATAAAGTCTATACAGAAGGATGCTGAGGATTGATTGGTCAAACCGGTGACAGTTATGATACAATTTACCATTATCACAATGTAATTGCTGAGACCATGATGAAGGGACCATACATCCCTCAATTAAGGCACAAGAGACCCAAGGCTTCATGAAGTACTCTTCTACTAATGGGCTTGGGTAGATAACAATGTATGTGGCCTCAAATTCATTTTTGTCCCTAAAAAGACATGGTTCTTCTCCGAGAAAGGTGAAGGTTTGAAGGCTTGTTCTTGATGCTATGGGCACACCACCTGCAAGGGCCATAACTCCAACATTCCGGACATGATTGAAAAGCCATGTTATGTTGTTAGTGGTGAATCTCACTGATGCGTCCATCCACATTACAAATGGATACTTCTTTCGAACAGTCTGTAAAAAGAAATAGGAATTAACACACTTGCTGAATCACTCATCTATGTAGATTATTTAAGAGATCAAACCAAGGGTTGACAGCTGATTTAAATTTTTTTAAATGAAAGAATAATTAAAAAATTCATTTTATTCCAATCCTTTCCTAAAATAGCTTAAATGACTGCTGAACTTCATGAACCCACTAAATATATTTAACTTCTCATTTAGGCTTTTAATTACAAAACTCATCAGATTTTCTCCACATCAGAAAAGGTCCTATAATGTGGTTTTATTGGAAGATGCATCCCTAGTTGTGTTGATACTATTAAGACAGGCATGTAGAGTTCATGAATTATATCAATACACAATGCAAGAACTTAGGATTGTTTTGTAAAATCTTTTTCAAATACTGTTCTAAAATCTACTGATTTACATCCATTTACCTATCTGTACAATGGAAAGAGATAAATATTCTAATGGAAAATACATACTGTATACATTCACCTACAAGTACAAACTGCACCAATGATCTACTATCACATAATACACAAGGAGATCTGGGTCTATACAGTTTGTTTGGAATAATCATTACAACAAACAACATAGACACTGATATGCCAATCATTATGTAATGACAGATCCAAGTCTATGTTGTTTGGAGTTTGATTCTAGGCAATTATATACAGTACTTGTCCTGTAGATGATGCATGTGTACTATAGGCTTCATGAAACCTGGATGGTGCAATGGTGATAAATTTAGTCTCATTCAACCAGACCTCTCACATGGCTCCAAGAGCTCTATATGATGCAAGGATCTGGTAAAACACTACTTTCACCTCTACTATCACCGGTGAAAATATAATCACATTTTTCTGGACATATTTTCTACAACTGTTCAAGCCAAACTGATATTAAATATAAAGAATATAATTTAACACAGACACCTATTCAGGTGGTGTGGCTCACCCTTAAAGTGTAGGTCTCCTAAAAGCCCAAGATTTTTAAGATTTTTTTAGTGGTAAATCATGATCAAGTTCCTTAACAAGTGTGTATCCTACAGGATGGTACACAGGACACAGGACAGAGGACAGAGGACACAGGATGGTACACAGGACACAGGACACAGGATGGTACACAGGACACAGGACAGAGGACAAAAGGATGGTACAGAGGACACAGGACAAGAATGTATTCTACTGTCCATGGAGACTGGCATGTCATGCGCTCTGTTCAAAGTTTACCCTTCATGAGGTATGACATGTCCTATATGCAACTGGCTCAATACCCCTCATCTCTATGATTTGTTCTATACAATGGATGCCACTCTCCAATGATGGGTTGGATGTTCCAAAGATTGTTTGTGGAGTTTTCATTCCACACATTTTGCCAAGTAGACAGAAGACACCAATTTAAGTAAACTTTCTCAGTCAGTATATGGAATCTTCCCCTTTAAATTTAGCATGGTGGCTTTAACCGCTTTGTCTACCCTTTCATTTCTTTTAATACCAAAATGACAAGGCGGGACCCTTTTAAAGACTGCATAAGCAGATTATCTTTCTGTAAGATCTGGATACTAATGAGCTGTCAGATTTTAAAGTTTCCAAGGTTTTGTGTTGAAAGGGAATCTGAGAAGAGGATAAAATTTGTTTGTGGAGACGTTTTAATGTAGTTCAAAGCTCTGAGTATGGCTGGAATTTCTGTGGTAAATATGGAAGTTTTATATGGTAACCAGTTGGAGATGGCACTATGGGGTTTTATATGGTAACCAGTTGGAGATGGCGCTACGGGGTTTTATATGGTAACCAGTTGGAGATGGCGCTACAGGGTTTTATATGGTAACCAGTTGGAGATGGCGCTACAGGGTTTTATATGGTAACCAGTTGGAGATGGCACTACGGGTTTTATAAGGTAACCAGTTGGAGATGGTGCTACGGGGTTTTATATGGTAACCAGTTGGAGATGGCGCTACGGGGCTTTATATGGTAACCAGTTGGAGATGGCGCTACGGGGTTTTATATGGTAACCAGTTGGAGATGGCGCTATGGGGTTTTATATGGTAACCAGTTGGAGATGGCGCTACGGGGTTTTATATGGTAACCAGTTGGAGATGGTGCTACGGGGTTTTATAACAGCAGCTCCAGCCTATTCTTGACATTTCAGATCGTTTGTATACAGGGACGTATGGTTAAAATAGAAGGCTCTGATTTTAACAAATATAAACTGAAAAATGAAATATGTTGAGCACTTTTTGAACTGCCCAAGATCAGATATTATTTTCTGTGGATTTGAAAAGGTGGTGATTTGTGAACATAGAATTTTGCAGTTTGGATGATGAGTTCATATGCTCTAAGGTTGAATTAAAATTTGGTTCTGAGCATACATGGTTTGGTATATGAGCTTAATGATTCCATCATATACAGGATCAGATGAATTTAAACAAGTCAGTAGTATGATTAAAAGATAATGTCATTCATCTGAGATAAAGTGAAGGTCTGCTGGTCTCAACACTGAGGCTTTTTGAAGGGGATGTTATAAAATCACCTCAATAAACTGAATGTCCCTGATTGTGCATCATTTCAGGCATCTGAATTTAAAATTTACAAGCTGATCCATGCACAATCGAGGCAGCCAAATTTATCTGTTAATAAAAACCTGTAAAAGCAGGTCAAGATTTTCCAATCTGTTTGTCAGATAAAATCCAGCTGCTATAGTTTGTATATGCATGAATTACATGATTTATTATACCTAGAATAGATGGTCTATTATGCCTGGACTAGATGGTCAGTGTGTCTGGATTAGATGGTCTATGATGCCTGGACCAGATGGTCTATATGATTGTCTGGATTAAATGGTCTATAACGCCTGAACCAGATGGTCTATATGATTGTGTGGATTAGATGGTCTATTATGCATGGACTAGATGGTCTTTATATCTGGATTAGATTGTCTATATGCCTGGACTAGATGGTTTCTGTCTGGACTAAATGGTACATTATGCCTGGACTAGATGGTCTATTATGCCTAGACTAGATGGTCTATATGCCTGGACTAGATGGTCTATTATGCCTAGACTAGATGGTCTATATGCCTGGACTAGATGGTACATTATGCCTGGACTAGATGGTCTATTATGCCTAGACTAGATGGTCTATATGCCTGGACTAGATGGTTTCTGTCTGGACTAAATGGTACATTATGCCTGGACTAGATGGTCTATTATGCCTAGACTAGATGGTCTATTATGCCTAGACTAGATCGTCTATATGCCTGGACTAGATGGTCTAAATGCATGGACTAGATGGTCTAAATGCATGGACTAGATGGTCTATTATGCCTGGACTAGATGGTCTATTATGCCTAGGCTAGATTGTCTATATGCCTAGACTAGATGGTCTATATGCCTGGACTAGATGGTCTATTATGTCTAGACTAGATTGTCTATATGCCTAGACTAGATGGTCTATATGCCTGGACTAGATGGTCTATTATGCCTGGAACAGATGGTCTATGATGCCTGGACTAGATGGGCTACTATGCCTAGACTGGATGGTCTATTATGCCTAAACCAAACTGTCTATATGCCTTGACTAGATGGTCAATATGCCTGGACTAGATGGTCTATTATGCCTCGACTAGATGGTCTATTATGCCTAGACTAGAGGGTTGATATGCCTTGACTAGATGGTCAATTATATCTAGACTAGATGGTCTATTATGTCTAGACTAGATGGTCTATTTGCCTGGACTAGATGGTCTATTATGCCTGAACCAGATGGTCTATTATGTCTAGACTTGATGGTCTATTATGCCTGGACTAGATGGTCTATTATGCCTGGACTAGATGGTCTATTATGCCTAGACTAGATGGTCTATATGCCTGGACTAGATGGTCTAAATGCATGGACTAGATGGTCTAAATGCCTGGATTAGATGGTCTATTATGCCTGGACTAGATGGTCTATTATGCCTAGACTAGATGGTCTATTATGCCTGGAGTAGATGGTCTATTATGTCTAGACTAGATGATCTATTATGTCTAGACTAGATGGTCTATTATGCCTGGACTAAATGGTCTATTATGCCTGAACTAGATGGTCTATTATGCCTGGACTAGATGGTACATTATGCCTGGACTAGATGGTCTATCTGCCTGGAATAGATGGTCTATTATGTCTAGACTAGATGGTACATCATGCCTGGACTAGACGGTCTATTATGCCTGGACTAGATGGTCAATATGCCTGGACTAGATGGTCTATTATGTCTAGAATAGATGGTCTATTACTCCTGGACTAGATGGTACATTATGCCTGGACTAGATAGTCTATTATGCCTAGACTAGATGGTCTATTATGCCTAGACTAGATGGTCTATTATGACTGGACTAGATGGTCAATATGCCTGGACTAGATGGTCTATTATGTCCAGACTAGATGGTCTATTATGCCTAGTCTAGATGGTCTATTATGCCTGGACTAGATGGTCTATTATGCCTGGACTAGATGGTTTAAATGCATGGACTAGATGGTCTAAATGCCTGGACTAGATGGTCTATTATGCCTGGACTAGATGGTCTATTATGCCTGGAGTAGATGGTACATTATGCCTGGACTAGATGGTCTATTATGCCTGGACTAGATGGTACATTATGCCTGGACTAGATGGTACAATATGCCTGGACTAGATGGCACATTATGCCTGGACTAGATGGTCTATTATGCCTGGACTAGATGGTACATTATGCCTGGACTAGATGGTCTATTATGCCTAGACTAGATGGTCTATTATGCCTGGAGTAGATGGTCTATTATGTCTAGACTAGATGGTCTATTATGCCTGAACTAGATGGTCTATTATGCCTGGACTAGATGGTACATTATGCCTGGACTAGATGGTCTATCTGCCTGGACTAGATGGTCTATTATGTCTAGACTAGATGGTACATTATGCCTGGACTAGACGGTCTATTATGCCTGGACTAGATGGTCAATATGCCTGGACTAGATGGTCTATTATGTCTAAACTAGATGGTCTATTATGCCTGGACTAGATGGTCTATTATGCCTGGACTAGATGGTTTAAATGCATGGACTAGATGGTCTAAATGCCTGGACTAGATGGTCTATTATGCCTGGACTAGATGGTCTATTATGCCTAGACTAGATTGTCTATATGCCTAGACTAGATGGTCTATATGCCTGGACTAGATGGTCTATTATGCCTGGACCAGATGGTCTATTATGCCTGGACTGGATGGTCTATTAAGCCTAGACTGGATGGTCTATTATGCCTGGACTAGATGGGCTACTATGCCTGGACTAGATGGGCTACTATGCCTAGACTGGATGGTCTATATGCCTGGACTAGATGGTCAATATGCCTGGACTAGATGGTCTATTATGCCTGGACTAGATGGTCTATTATATCTAGACTTGATGGTCTATTATGCCTAGACTAGATGGTTGATATGCCTGGATTAGATGGTACATTATGCCTGGACTAGATGGTCTATTATGCCTGGACTAGATGGTCTATTACATCTAGACTAGATGGTCTATTATGCCTAGACTAGATGGTTGATATGCCTAGACTAGATGGTCTATTTGCCTGGACTAGATGGTACATTATGCCTGGACTAGATGGTCTATATGCCTGGACTAGATGGTCTATTATATGTAGACTAGATAATCTATTATGTCTAGACTAGATGGTCGATATGTCTAGACTAGATGGTCTATTTGCCTGGACTAGATGGTACATTATGCCTGGACTAGATGGTCTATTATGCCTAGACTAGATGGTCTATATGCCTGGACTAGATGGTTTCTGTCTGGACTAAATGGTACATTATGCCTGGACTAGATGGTCTATATGCCTGGACTAAATGGTCTATTATATCTAGACTAGATGGTCTATTATGTCTAGACTAGATGGTCGATATGTCTAGACTAGATGGTCTATTTGCCTGGACTAGATGGTACATTATGCCTGGACTAGATGGTCTATTATGCCTAGACTAGATGGTCTATTATGCCTAGACTAGATAGTACATTATGCCTGGAATAGATGGTCTATGTCTAGACTAGATGGTCAATATGCCTGGACTAGATGGTCTATTATGTCTAGACTAGATGGTCTATTATGCCTGGACTAGATGGTCTATTATGTCTAGACTAGATGGTACATTATGCCTGGACTAGATGGTCTATTATGTCTAGACTAGATGGTCTATTATGCCTGGACTAGATGGTCTATTATGTCTAGACTCAATGGTCTATTATGTCTAGACTCAATGGTCTATTATGTCTAGACTAGATGGTCTATTATGCCTAGACTAGATGGTTGATATGCCTAGACTAGATGGTCTATTTGCCTGGACTAGATGGTACAATATGCCTGGACTAGATGGTCTATTATGCCTGGACTAGATGGTCTATTATGCCTGGAGTAGATGGTACATTATGCCTGGACTAGATGGTCTATTATGCCTGGACTAGATGGTCAATATGCCTGGACTAGATGGTCTATTATGCCTAGACTCGATGGTCTATTAAGCCTAGACTAGATGGTCGATATGCCTAGACTAGATGGTCTATTATGCCTGGAGTAGATGGTACATTATGCCTGGACTAGATGGTCTATTATGCCTGGACTAGATGGTCTATTATGTCTAGACTAGATGGTCTATTATGCCTGGAGTAGATGGTCTATATGCCTGGAGTAGATGGTCTATTATGCCTGGACTAGATGGTACATTATGCCTGGACTAGATGGTCTATCTGCCTGGACTAGATGGTCTATTATGCCTAGACTAGATGGTACATTATGCCTGGACTAGATGGTCTATTATGCCTGGAGTAGATGGTCAATATGCCTGGACTAGATGGTCTATTATGTCTAGACTAGATGGTCTATGATGCCTGGAGTAGATGGTCTATATGCCTGGACTAGATGGTCTATTATGCCTGAACTAGATGGTCTATTATGCCTGGACTAGATGGTCTATTATGCCTGGACTAGATGGTCTATTATGCATGGACTAGATGGTACATTATGCCTGGACTGGATGGTCTATTATGCCTGGATTAGATGGTCAATATGCCTGGACTAGATGGTCTATTATGCCTAGACTCGATGGTCTATTATGCCTAGACTAGATGGTCGATATGCCTAGACTAGATGGTCTATTATGCCTGGACTAGATGGTCTATTATGCCTGGACTAGATGGTCTATTATGCCAGGACTAGAGGGTTGATATGCCTCGACTAGATGGTCTATTATGCCTAGACTAGATGGTCTATTATGCCTAGACTAGATGGTCTATTATGTCTAGACTAGATGGTCTATTATGTCTAGACTAGATGGTCTATTATGCCTAGACTAGATGGTCTATTATGCCTAGACTAGATGGTGCATTATGTCTAGACTAGATGGTCTATTATGCATGGACTAGATGGTACAATATGCCTGGACTAGATGGTCTATTATGCCTGGACTAGATGGTCAATATGCCTGGACTAGGTGGTCTATTATGCCTAGACTCAATGGTCTATTATGCCTAGACTAGATGGTCAATATGCCTAGACTAGATGGTCTATTATGCCTGGACTAGATGGTCTATTATGCCTGGACTAGATGGTCTATTATGCCTGGACTAGATGGTCAATATGCCTGGACTAGATGGTCTATTATGCCTAGACTATATGGTCGATATGTCTAGACTAGACGGTCTATTATGTCTAGACTCAATGGTTTATTTTGCTTCTTCGGCATCTGAATGCACAATGACAGTCTGACAGCAGTTTGTTGGACTCAAACTACAAGTGATCCTGTTATTTATCGTCTATTCCACGAGTTTGCAAATACAGCTCATTAGTGCTATGGGATGACAGCTGTTAGTGTCAGTATGGCCCTTTCCAGGTTATGGGATGTGAGTTTTTAGGGTCAGTATGGCCCTTTCCAGGCTATGGGATGACAGCTGTTAGGGTCAGTATGGCCCTTTCAAGGCAATGGGACGACAATTGCTAGGGTCAGTATATCCCTTTTCTGGCTATCGGATGACAGTTGCTGGGGTCAGTATGACCCTTTCCAGACTATGTGATAACAGTTGCTTGGGTCAGTATGACCCTTTCCAGGCTATGGGATGATGGTTGTTAGGGTCAGTATGGCCCTTTCCAGGCTATGGGACGACAGTTATTAGGGTCAGTATGACCCTTTCCAGACCATGGGATGACAGTTGTTAGGGTCAGTCTTGACTTTTTTGAGCAAATTTGAAGTTTAAAGGAAATTTTCATTCACATCTGTGACACAGTAAAGTTTTCACACTAATTCTCTTGGGGGTAATTGTTTGAGAAATCTTCGGCAAAAGCCTCGACATTTATGTATCATCATGGCCAGGTTTCTGCAAGTCAGATACAGCTGTTTTCATTTTTTTAACAATGATTTTTTTCTTTTATATATTCCATATTAACTGAATGGAGAAGCAACAGTTCAACTTAGAGACATAGGATCTCCATAATTTACTCAGGCGCCCATAATGGTAGAAGCAGCTTTACTCAGCTTATGTGGTACTCATTCAGATTTATTGATGATGTATTAAAACAGAAATTTTTAAGGAACTTTTTCAGTTCCTTGCTGCCATCTTTGCATGCATCATCAAACCATGGTTTGTTGATATGTTTAGGAATTGCAAAACTTGTTAACATTGTATCATGGGCAACATTAAAGAGTAAATAGGGGTACCGGATCCATTGCACTGTCAAAAGGATAAAGTGTCAAATTTGATTCACATAGGGGGGTTTTCACACACACACACACACACACTGAGGCTATGGGTACACAAACAACTGTTGCAGTATTGAGATTAATTGGGATGTTAGGTGCTTTATATTTTATGATGATGAACAATCCTCCAGCCATCATAGTATTTCCTGAAAATTGTTGCATGCAATGAAATGTTGAGATTAACTCTATCATTTTCTTTAAAACAGTTTGCTGAAGGGAGAAGGCCACTTGGTCATATTCTTAGTACAAGACTTATTTCATCAATATTTGCCTATGAACATCAGCAATTCCAGTTAACTATGGTGTCAGACATATTTATGGAGGAAGAACAGGACTTTTTGGAAAGTTTCCCTGGTGCACTATCAGGGTGATCTCCAGAGTCCATTATTTCTGGATTTCCAGACTTATTGAAGACCTTGATAGAATCATCAGACTCTTTCAAAAGTTTATAGAAGATTCTTTAATCTTCTTTCTATGCATTTCCAACAGTACCAGATGTCTGCTGCTCTTTTGATGGATGAGATCTAACCAGTTTCTCACTCACAAACTTTGGTTTTTTTTGTGTTGCATTGTTAATATGACCTGCAGGGTTAGTGCTTTGGTACTCTTTTTGTGGGCTGGATTTTGGCACATTGCATTGGGTTTCTAGTATGTCATACTTCACGATGGAGCAATTGCCTTTCTGCTTCACTCTCAGCTTGGGTTGCGACTTGCACAAGTTTTGGAAGTGCCAAGACTGTAAACTTGTTAAAGGTTTTCCTCCACATTAGCTGTGCTGGCATCGGACTTCAACAACCTTTCTGGCCTCGGGGAAGCTCATTCCTTCCTGATCTTTACTTGCTGTATTTCCTTCTCCTGCTTCTATTTCGGCTGTCTCAGGTGTAAGAGATGTGGTTCCCCTTGCAACTTGTACAAGAAAATTTGTGTAGGACACACCATCATGGCCATTTTTCACTCATCTGGGACAGTCTTGTTTCCTCTTGCATCTTTTGGGGGTGGAAATATTTCTGGCAGTTAAAGCAATGCTAAGTACAGGAGATGAATGGGTGAACTGAAATATTGAAAAACATGACTTTTGATGTAGTCAAAAGTGATTCAGTCTGATGTCAGAATGAAAGCGTAATCAACTTGTCATTGCGGCAAATGCTGATTTGATTTTACCAGGAAGACATTCTGAGATCAGAGATACTCAAGCACCTCAATCTCACTGCAGCCATCCAAATCTCAAGATCACATGACGCCTTTAGAAGCGCTCAGATATTTCTTTGGTAACACATAAATGGGCATCTCTACAAATCACACTGAGTGAAACATATTATCATAGTAAGCAATCTACAAGCTACTGCTGGAATTAAGTGCCTTGACACTCTTTGACTCTCCAGCTAAACCTTTCGGTGCTTTTGCTACCACAAATGATAGCTCTGCGAGCTTCGGATTCTTGTCAAAGGATTCAATGATGAGAAATCATGGCCATTTCCTGACTTGGAAGAGTCACCAACTGAATTATTCCTGGTTCTTTTGAAACCAGGTCACACACTACCAGTATTAATGTTTGGTTTTGCTGGTTTTCCCATAATTGTAGATTCCTTCTTTGTCACCCGTGCTCCCCACCCACCTTGGAGCCCAACATAAAATGGTGGTTCATGCTGATTTGCTTCATTTCTCATGTCAAGGCTACAGAGGCTGACATATTCCAGAAGAAATCTTACTTGATTTACACCAGCTACTGCTGATAGAGGCCAGGTCCTGTCTTTGATTTTCGAAGCATGATATTATATTTCCTTACTCACAATAATGACTTCCAAAGTGTTGATAACAGTGACACTAAATTTTTCATATTACCCCTAAAGCTTGGAACAACTAGTTGACTATCAGACCAGACACTTCTGACCACCCATCTAATTAAAGTTAAGGCTGATGTAATGTGCTGCAATGTAGAGGCAACAACTGGCCTCTCCTCGGCTATCAGGATCCTCTCCTCCAACATTTGACACAAGCCATGACAAATAGGCTGCCTCCACTTAGCTGCCTTGTACAGCATGCATGGGGACGCATCAGGCCCATTCTATATCCCAAGCCTGCAAGGGGCTAAAAATGTTTTAAATATGCCAACAATTTTAAAACTCCTATCTTGTCAGGTCACAAACACAAATCTGGCTACTAAATTCCATTTGTCTACCTAAAAAGGTTTTTGCATAATCATGCTTACAAGGTTTTGTAAAAAAAAAGTCCCAAAAGTTCATGAGCTAAAACTGTATTAACTGCTATAATGGCCTGAGAATCTAATCTAGTCAACTACATAAGGATGTAAATATGCCAACAAAGTTCAATTTGTCCACGATGAATTTTTTTAAAAAGCAATCTTGATAAGAAGCTTCTCAAGACAAAGGGAGATAACTAAAGGATGATAATCATACTGTAAGCACTGGAGGCTCAATAAAAAAGACATAAGGTCATCTGGTTTCCAGTTTCAAAAGTTTCACTTACAAGCAACAGCATCTCAGTGAATCGATCTAGAAATCTATAAGTACATGTGCACCATCCTGCATAAGACAATCCTATATGCTATTTCTAGTGAAGGTCATTTGTAACAACAAGTTTCTTGTAGGTCCTTTTACATGATTATCTCCCCTAAATTATGTGGCACTATTACCTAGCAACTGTTCACATAGGCACATTGCCTTTATATCTGCACTGCAATACTTGGCAGTTGGAGCCCGTTCTGAAAATGTTGGCTTTCTGAGCCAATAATTTGTTTCTTTATAGAGTCACTAAAATTTGAGACTACACTTACTTGCAATCTTAAGTGGATTAAACAATTTTGATCTTTTCTATGTGGATTGAACAATTCCTTCAACAAGAGTACCATTTGATCTTTTGTAAGTGGATTGAACAATTTCTTGAACAAGAGTACCTTTTATCATGACGTTTTGAATTGATCATTCCAAGTCCTCTACAATTCAAATATTTTCTATGCATTTTCATTTCAATATGAAACAATAGTAAAAACTGACTGAATGGTTAAACTCATATACAGGGTTCTCTGAATAATTCTGCAAGTGGATGACATTTCTCCAAAACAGGAAGTCCAAACTAGAGCCCAAATTTAAAATTGGGTCAAACCACATTTACTCCAATATCTGAATACCTTTCTAACTATTCAAATGAATATTT
The DNA here is from genome assembly GCA_016617855.1 of Megalonaias nervosa. Taxonomy (NCBI): domain Eukaryota; kingdom Metazoa; phylum Mollusca; class Bivalvia; order Unionida; family Unionidae; genus Megalonaias; species Megalonaias nervosa. The sequence continues at coordinate 28,394 of JAECUM010045214.1, forward strand.
CACAAAAATGTCAGCAGATGTCAGCTATAACAACAGTCTAAATATCCTTAACAAGAGAATTGCTTCATCTCTGTGGAAATTTCAACTCTCTTTTCAAGAACAAAATCATTTCTACGTGTTTAATTTTAAAGTAACATAATGATTTTGCATTCTTCCCACTATCTATGCCTCTGACAAAAATACTGACATGACCTAAAATATTACAAGACAAACACGATAATTTAAAATACTTACATGACCTAAAATATTACAAGACAAACACGATAATTTAAAACACTTACATGACCTAAAATATTACATGACAAACACGATAATTTAAAATAGTGACATGACATAAAATATTACAAGATAAACACGATAATTTAAAATACTAACATGACCTAAAATATTACAAAACAAACACGATAATTTAAAATACTGACATGACCTAAAATATTACAAGACCAACACGATAATTTAAAATCTTAATCTGATAAAAATTTGAAGAAATAAAACAAAACTTGATCCAGGACCAGAAGCTGAATTCCATAATCAGAAACTTATGCAATTGACTACTCTGCCTTACACAGCAAAAATGCGCTAACTTAATAAAACTGATGTGATCGGACAAAAATACTTTATAAAATCAAACTTGGAAAATAACTTTACAAACCCAGCAATGTATACCTGTATAACCAGTGGCTTCCAAGCATACCCATGTAATATGGAAACATGATGGGGATAATTTTCAAATGGAAATCTTTCCAGCCTGCAATTACAGTTCTGTCTGAGCTGCAAAATACACAAAGACTTCAACATTTTTCTTATAAAATCCATTCAACAAAATAATGGGGTGAATATGTAAAAAATTACTAGACATCATTTATAGTGGAGCTCAGTGTAGTCATTGTAAGATTTACACAGAGAAACTAAGCTAAATGTAAAATGTATAATCAGTGAACAGTGAAAAGTATATCACTGTAACCTCCGTTTTGACAAGCAGCACCCTCCAACAACTGTATCAAAGAAACTTGAGATAAATATGAAAAGTAAACTCTGATGCCTACACTAAAAAACATGATGATGCAATCATATATGTAATAACTATGTCTCACCTATGCTTTGCAGGCAAGAAAATTTTTTAGAAAGGTCTCTAGCAGTATTTCTGATGTGAAAAGCCCGAGACAGAATCACTGTACAAACTATTCTGGTCAGTGACTTATGAAAAGCCTGACATATTACCAATGTATAAAATCTTGCCTTTGACCTGTGAAACTTGAAACTGGGGTTCAGTGGAAAACTATCTGCATGTATTTGTCCACAAATTGTGTTATGTGTATCATATGCCAACAAACCGTGTTGTTATGCATTATTTGCCAAATAATTAGATTATTATCTGTGTAACATGCCTACAAATTGTGTTATGTGTAATATCCCTACAAATTGTGTTATTATGCATGTTATATCCCAACAATTGTTAGTGTGTACTATATGCATACAAATTCTGTTATGTGCATTATATGACTTCCAGAACCTTTAACATTGTAATTAAACAATCTTCACATCAACTCACCTTAGTGTCTATACCAAAGAGAAAACATTAACTGCACAAGAATAAATGCCCATAATGTGTGTGTGTGTGTGTGTGTGTGTGTGTGAGTGTGTGTGTGTGTGTGTGTGTGTGTGTGTGTGATTTGGATTTTTAACATAGCTTTAACAATTTTTCAGTCACATCGCTATGATGGCTTCAGTGTGGCAGTTTATAGTGATGTCTAGCATTGGGGCATCATGCCACAGACATGTAGCATCATGTCCCACCCAGTCACATTATCCTAACACCAGGTTGACCAGTCCTAACACTACCCTCTTAATGCTGCATGCCTAACGAGATAGCTGCTAGTACCATTTTTATAAGTCTTTGGAATGACTCAGAGAGGGTCTGAACCCGCAACCTCCCACATCCAAGGCGGATGCTCTAAACACTATGCCACCAGAGCGGTCGCCCATAATGATATATACACCCAAATCTAAAACGATATTGGTTTCTGAATTATTCTCCTATACATGTAGCTATAATTGTGTGTTCTTGTCAAGGCCCCATTAACTAATTTCCATTAGTAGCCAAATCACAACAATTATCTAAATGCTTTAATAATCTCAACATTTGTCTCTTTCTTTTAAAATGGACAAAGAAGGAAAAAACAATAGCCATATTATGTTAGTGTTTACTCTGGGAGTCACAAAATTGACCTGCATTATAAGTAATGGTGCCTTACCATGTGGATTGTTCCAACAAGACTAGTAACAGTGCATAAAAACACAAAAGTGACCTGCATTGTAAGTGATGGTACCTTATCCTGTGGACTGTTCCAACAAGACTCAAAACCATGCATAAAATGACACAAAAATAGGTTATTTAATGATCTCAAAGTACATTAAATGTGCTTTTCAAAAGCCAAGAACTGAAGTTATGTTAAATTGTTCAAGGAAACAATTTTATGCGATCACTGAAAGTACCATAAATTAGTGAATATAACACATGGGTTATCCAAGTTTTTCCCTACCACACATCCCTCCTGCAGAGTTTACATGTCTGTGTGTTGTACAATTTGATTTTTACTCGTATTACCATGTTGTAATATATTTAAAAGACCAGTTTCCTATTTCAAACAACGCACCAAGTTCAAAATAGTAAACAACTCTGATGTTGATTATATAGTTATGTTTTACATTTCAGCTAAATATTAATAAGTTTAAAGACAATATAAAAACAAGAAGACAATATCAACATATAAAATCAGCATCTTCAATTTAATAACTTTACTAATTTTTGAAGAGTGGCAATGCTGTTGTGCCTAATAAAATCTTAAATTGCCACAGATGTAATTTCAGAATATGAACTTCTATAGCTCAGTATATCAATGTCAATATTATTAAAGAGTGATAAAAGTTTTGTCAATTAGAATTTCGACATTCACTGACTTGAAAGACATCCATAACCTCAACTAGGAATGCTTCATTGATGGTTGAGACCTGTGATGCTGTCTCTTATTTGCCGTCATAGTTGTATTCGGAGCTAGAAGAGTCAACTTTCTGAAAGATTTCCCATTTATGCAATCCACTGCGAATAGAAGTGGGCATTATTCTTGCCCAAGCTGCCATACCGTGATTACATTGTTTATTGAAATATCGAAACAGGTGTAGTTCATGCCATCTGGCAATTATTTACAGGTAGATGATTATCTTATTTTTTTACTTTGAATTTATGGATAGGTATGGCTTTGTTCATGCATTTAACAAAGAAACCAAGTGGCATCATAGGGGAATGTTTGCGACAGCTCAAGGTGAGGCAACTAATTTTGAATTGACCCAGTTTGGTTGAAATGGCTCTGCTGTGGTATGTCCTTTTATCAAGTGGAGCACATTGATTGAAATTTAGACATTTTAGGGATTCATTGGTAAACAGAAAGAATGATTGACCATACCCTACTATTTTATATTATGTTTATAAAGAAAAGAAGCCAAGACAGATTCTGTGGGTAATCTATTTTTTACAAAGAGCAGAAAAATTGAGGGTAATACAAGCATGTGTGTTAAATTTGGATGCGTTATATTCGCTAATTTATGGTAAGTTAAATAACTGAAAGTAGGAATGATAAAACCTAACTCAGTTAATTTTACGGGATCCAAGGTTATGCCGATCTTATTTGATGGATAGTAGTATGATAAAGTTATGTGTGGAATCCTGTATTTCATAAAAATTCTGAAGCAATCTTGGAAAATTTGTAGCTACTGGTAACGGCTATTTTGGCTACCACTAAGGGGAATATAGATTATACAGTGGAGAAGTTACAGCAATTTCACACTGAGAGAAAGAAAGTCCATTCTGTAAACACCTTTATCTTCTGTTTGTCTGTAAATCCCAGGTCAAAGACAATTAAATCCATCCTCAGGTATTGAACTCTCAGTATTGTATTCACATTCTCAACAAGCTCTAAAAGCTCTGAAAAGTGATTGACTGATGCTGCTGTAACCAAGGTAGGAATGTCAAACTTCTTGTTGCTATGGTTACTGCTGCCTGGAAAAAGGTCAAGTTTTTTCAGGAGAGGTAGTGCGGATTGCAATGAATAACTCTCAATCTTGTGCAGATCTTCCTCCTGTGTGGCACCAAAATTGCTCTTACATATTCTTCCATCATTCAGAGGTATGCCTACAAAGTAAGATATTACTCAGTCAAAACTTTTCTCAAGTATTTAAAAAGGTGTAAGTTCTTTGAAAAGTAGTAACATCTTTAACGCTGACTGGGACCGATAGAAATATGTTTGCAAAACACTTTTTTTTTATTACTCTGAGATGTAGTTTGCTAAGGAAACAAGTTTGTATTGAGAGCAAAGTGTTTACTTGTAAAATTAATCCCACCACCAACAGGAACACCTTTGGAATAGCTAATAATATACAGACCGACATGGAGGATTGCGAAGAGATACATCAAGGCCACAAATCCAGGTGGATATGGGCAGGAATCAAACCCATTATTCACCAAATGTGAATCTAATCTAATTTGTGGGCCATGAAATGGTGTCGAGCTAAAATGAATATGGAAACATTCAAATAATGATATTTTTTGCAAACATTCAAATAGAATATCAATATATGGATTTTCACTGACTTACAAAGTGAGTAGTCATACCTAAAATATGACTCAGCAGTCCTCCCTTCTGTTAGTGAATCAAGGGAAATCTATAATACCCACTCCACTTCTCGAAATCAACACCAGGTGACTAACTCACATGGAAAAATGTTAGTGAATTACTTCTACTACCTCTCAAATTTAGCCCTGACACAGACTTGAGAAAGTCTATTCTTCCCATAGACAAAGGGAAGTAACTCTTACATATTACCTTCCCTTTCCCTGCGAGGTGGTGCCCTGTATAACAAATATTGGCTGTTTAAAATTGACCATTGCTGGGAAGGTTGGGAGGGTTTTATACTAATGTGACTGGGTAAGTAATTTTGAAGAAACACAACTTCAAATAAAATTTCTTTTCTCTGTCAAATGTTATGTGTAGGCTCGTACAACAGTAACAAAAGAAAAGAGTGAAGTCAACAAGCTTTGTAAATTTTAACAGAATAATTTACTTCCCTAGAAAACAAGGTAAAAATATGAAAATGGACTTACAGTTTGTGAATCTTATCCAAAAATTAATCCTAGAATTTAAAAATATAAGTCCTATCAATAAACAGTTCTAACTGAATCCAAGTTCGAATCTCGATGAAGTTCCAAGATGGAAGACGATGACTTCCTCTATAATCAGTTTTGTGCTGATGTGTCAACAGTTCCTTGTTGTGTCACCAAGAATATAATTCCGGCTTTTGAATTCCGAATAATTTTAGTAAATGTCTTTGTCCAAGAATTTCGATGAAGAAGAGTATTTTCCTGGGTGAATAAACTATTTTAAATAAAAAAAAAACTCAATTCAAATGGCAACAATAGGAATACCTTTCGGCCTGAAGGTATAATTTACAACTGACTCAGAAACACTGAGATTGAGAATTAAACCCCAACTAAGAACGTAATTTCAGACCCGCGTGATGGGTCACGTGGTCACTTACCTAAAACAGCGCAGAAAAAAAATATGGCAATCAGCACGTAGAACAGTACAGCCTTAGCTAAGAATCAATCATTCCCACACTGGAAATGAATTTAAAAATAAAACATTGTTTATTCAGACTAACATGTAGGCGAAATATGACCTTGATTACAACCAATGATTTTCACTCAGTGTTTACAAAATCTGAATCAAGATTAAGAACTAGGTCAGCTAAAAATACAATGAAGCAACACTTTTGCGTTCTAATCAGGCTAAAAGAACTGAACTGAATTTATTAGGAAAAATGTCAATTCCAGTAAAAAAATTATCATTACAATAAAATGTAATGAAACAAAAATAAAAATAAAAGAAATTTAAAACTAACACACAAGTAATTTAATTACATATGCATAACACAAATACATTACCCAATCATGTTAACATTAGCAAATAGGCAATAGAAAGAGGAAATGCTGAGCATCCAACCTCTAGATAATTATACTCTGTATGGTTGATACAACCAAATATAAGCATATATACATGTGCAAGGAACTATCTTGTGGACTCTTGCACCTGATAAGTAATTTCAAAGGAAGATTTGTCCTGGGCAAATCTAGTGAAAGTTGACAGGTCCTACCCGATGATGCGGTTGTGTCAGGAGTGGCATGGTCTGGTGACTGTTTGGGCAGCAACCACAGAAGCAACTAGATTTAACTTCATGTGAGGCCATTTCACACAAATTAAAAAGAGGAAATAGTGCACATGTCAACAAACTGATTCCATTATATTTTTGAGATACTGCATTGAAAGGCAAGGCTTGTAGAAATAGGTCATATTTTATAAGCTGAAGTCCTCATCAGACATGCCTATTTCTCTGAGCGATAAGAGTAGGCTCCCTTTAGTCAGGACAATAAAACTCATGTGGCTGTGTCCTGCTTCTATTAATGGACCAGATTGACTTTGTGTGCCTCAGATAAATTTGGTACAGGTCCCCTCTCGAAGTATCAATCGAAGAGAGGGGCTGAAAAGTTATTTTCTAGCCAGTATACAGAAGCCTGTTCTTAGCAATGAAACACGGTTGTGTCATCAAAATGACAGAATCATCAAAATGAAACTGTCGATAGTGTTTGTATCCATGGACAGAGCATGGAGCTTGCATCTGAGCAGATAGTGACCTGAGGTTGTGGGGCTTCCAATGGAATTTCCAATGCTAGCCATGTATATTCTGATTTCACTTGAGATCTTTATCTGCTGATCTAATGGAGAAAGTTGGATGCCACAGAGAATAGAGCCATCAGCAAAGGGTTCATGTAGAGGCAGCTGAGATTCATGAGATCTGCTGCCGTACTGAAGAAGCCAAGGGGTTGCAGGAACACTCTCGCCATGATAAAATTTTTGGAAGACACACTCCTTCTGACAACAGGACAATGCAGTCAATGTGTTTGGGAGGATGAAGTACTAGGTTCATATGGGTGAGGAACTCCATACTCAAATGAATGAATTGTTGGAAGGGAACAAGCGCTGACTTGTCCATGTTTACTATCCACCCTAAATTTCTGATGAGACAGGGAAGGCTGTGCATATCGTGAAGCATAACTGAACTTAACAAGTGTTTCTATAGAATGTCATATAGGTATGCTGACATCCCAGATTGGGATGTCCTGTGGAAAAAGGAGTCCAATTATCGGGTAAAAGCCCAAGTGCTGAGGTTGAGGTCAAAAGATAGGGTATGAAACTGATACACTGCTCCACTGTAGGTGAAACACAGGTATTTTCTTGATGTTATCTTAAAGGGAATGTGGAAGTATGCATCAGACAGGTCCATGCTTATTTTGTATTTGTTGGGCTATATGGATGAATGGACAACCTTGCTGTTTCCATCATGAATGGGACTGATGAGAGGGGAGGGGGCTGGCTAAATGAGATGTGGAGCCCCTCTGAAATGAATTAATCAACCACTGGTTGTGAGTGAATAAACTGGTCCATGAAGTGTGGAACAGAAGAAGCCTAGCACCCACTGAAGCGTTGCCAGGGGGTGGTAGAAGGGATAAGTTATTGTTTGGAGTTAGGAGGCCAAGAGTAGGAGAAAACCTGTTTTCTCTCTCCTTCCCTGCCTGTCTGCAAGAAATAGGAATAGACACCAGCATGTATTGATAAAAATCTTCTGCACTGGAAGCTGATGAAAAGTGGTTTAGGGGGCAATCTGGACCACTTGTACACTAATATGATGGCCTGGTAGGGCTGGTTGTGTGGCCCAGTAGGGCTGGTTGTGTGGCCCGGTAGGGCAGGTTGTGTTGGCACAGCTGGCTGGGAAGGTATGGTCGGCTGGCTTGGCTGGTTAGCATGCTGTGCATGTGAGCATTGAACCAGCATTACCTGTGCAGTCAATTCGATTGTATGACCTGAAGGATGGATGGATGGATGGCCAGCTAGCTGGCTGGTCCAGGCAGCAAAGTCAGCATAAGACATCATTGTTGATGGTATGAATTAATGGCATTTGACAAATGAACCTGTACTGTGCATAAATGAATGAATATATGAATATATGAACATACAACTGGATAATGTACTATATCCCCTCCAATCTTTGCTTGCAGGGGCATAACTATATCAATACATTCAATACAAAGTATGCCCATTATGGTATGATTGGTGAGGAAATCAAACTGTATAGCATTAGATAACATGCTCGTTACATAATGTCGTTGATATGATATCACTATTTGCCTAGATGTATCTCAGTATCATGAACTGGAAAGTCTATCATCAGATGCCCCTAAAGCATGCAAATCCAATGCAAGACTGATCGATGAATGGACCATTCAGTATGATGGATGTGGCCTTTTCCTGACTGTCAGCCAGGACAACGAGTCTGCCGAGAATGTGACTGATTTGTACTATTATATTTAACTGGAAGCGCCAGTGCTGAAACTTCACAAACCTAAATGCATACATCAGTGATTTGTACCCCTCCCTCCAAGGTTTGAAGGGGCAGACCACCACCACTGAGTTGTCCAATATAATGACTACTTTCCAATAGAGTTGGTCCTTCCAGAAATGAAAATCCTTGCTTATAACCTTCTTTTCCACAGGTAATTCCTTCAGATCCTACATGCCAATAAAAGTATCAAAGAATGACAACAGGTGGGCTCTAGGATCAATACATACTGAAATTTCCTGTTGGGGATTTTCCAGAGAAATTCCTGATTTAAGCCATTCCCTGTCACCCCACTGATGCAGCAACAGTACTACTCTGACCATGATCCTTACTTTGTGAGTGAGTAGACAAGAAATGTAGTGCTACTTGGCCAGACATCCCATCTGCCAGACAGCCAAGCGGAATCAAACTCACTACTGCACTGAGCAAGGCAAAAAGTTGCTGAAACTCTCTCACTGTAATCCAGTCTCTCACTATAATCCACTCTCTCACTGTAATCCACTCTCTGTTCTAAACTGACTCTGTGAGTTCACTGATCCGTAACACACATATCTGAAAGAATTAGATGATGCTGAGATTGTTGACAAACAACATGCCTGAATGGACAAAATGCGGGGATGGGTCAAAATCCAACTTTTCCAAATTCACTAAAAAGCTTAGATAACCTAAAACAGGAAATTGCTCCAGTCATTCGCCAGAATAAAACATTACCATGTTTTTGGATGATTTTGTCCACATATGCAAGAGTCACTTTAGATAAAGCTGACTGGAACAGGGAAATAATGTAGTCAACAATTTTTGTGAATGCCCATAGGCTTACATCAAGACGAAACAGGAGCACAGAAATCTGATATATCTTTCCTTGGTAGGCAAAATGAAAGCACTTGCACATGGCCAATGAATAGGGATTGGAAAAATATGTGCCAATCAAATCTAGACTCCTTGCAAATTCTTCCCCTTTGATAGAAAGTATGTTTGATTGAGTCATTTCCATCTTGAACTTCAGTGCTGTAATGTATTTGTTGATACAGATGAGGCTGATAAATGGCCTGAGCTTACTGTAGGTTTTTTACACTAGAAAGAGCCTGGAATAAAACATGAATAGTTGGCTTCCAAACAATCTCCACTGCCGCTTGCTAAGAACTGGATCTCCTTCTGCGTAATTTGACACTCCAAATCTGATGGAATGACCATCATGATGGGGGAAGATAACAAGCGAGGAGGCTGGAAAAAATAATCCAATGCTCCTTTGAAACAACATGGATTGCACATTTATTTTATGAAAATAGGCCAATCCAATGGCAATGAAAATCAAGGAGTCTCGTGCCAAGTGGTAAGCAGTCTGTGGGCAGTCAGGGTGGTTAGTCCATGGCAGTTGTTAGGAGTCTTGGGGAAAGAGAAACCTTGTTTCTTATCCCCTGTTTTAAACTTCCTCCTCAACTAAGAGGCCTGTTGAATCTGTAAATTTCACACAGATTGAAACTGTTGCAGAGCAGTATTCACTCTCTTATCTCTCAGCTAACAATTGAGACCAAGACTGATCTGGCCTTAACGTCTGGGCAGGTTGCATGGCCAGTTGAAAGGGCA
>JAECUM010045216.1:0-14146 GCA_016617855.1 Megalonaias nervosa
TTTTTTCAGTTTCTTTAAGAAATTGATCTGCAGTTATGCAATGAAATCCACCAAATGGCATAGCTTGTGACATAGCATATCCTTACAAATTATGAGGGTCCAGGTAATAAGATAACTCGATGGAAGATTGTTATCATAATTGTTCAGATATTTATTATTAGCTACCGCATATTTGTTTTTTTTTTTGGTTATAACACTAATTCCACCTCTTATACCTTTTTCAATAAAGTTAAACATATCAACATCTGTCAGGAGATCCAATTATATCTTACTTGTTTTTAGCAAAGCGTCCCAAGACAATCCCGGAGCAGAATAATACCAACAGGGATCTAGTCCATACTTTTTTATGGCTAACTCGAAGAAAACTCTCGAAAACATCTGCTAGTAATTATATATCTGTTTTCAAATATAAATCATGACAATCATCAAATGTGCTACAGCTAAATTTATTCCAAATACCTTGTGCATATTTATACTCATCATCTGGGATATTTTCATTTTTTAGTTGTGAATAAAATTTGTTTTTGTCGTGGCACAGAGGTTTCATCAAACCTACCTCAATCGTTGAGATACTCGTACGGAAATATATCATTTCTTGTTAGTATATTAAATTTATAACCAAATCTACTTTTTAGGTTATAAAACTCACTACAAGCTTTTACAGCATTTTCTACAAGATCTTCTAATGATACTAATGTAAATTGCAGACTGTCAATAAAACGTAATTTGCCAAGAGTAACTAACATATACTATTCAAACTTGTTTGGAATACATTTTGTCGTATTATGTAATTTTAGTTTAGATTTAATTTCTTTCTTGCCAAAAGCTTCTACAATGATGTGACTGTCATAGCCACGAAAGTTATGGAAAACTACAGGAATAAAATCTGGAGCATGACATTTTAAATTGCAACTGTTATAAGCTGCTCCGCGATATTGACCAGTTAAATGACAAGTATCTCGTACTTTTTGTTCAGATAGAGGTTTTTCACAGATATGACAATTAACTGCATTATCAAAATCAAGTTGCTATTCGGACGTAATTTTTATTGGTTTACTTTGAATAATTTGGTTGAAATCTTATTAACTTCGTCTATTACATTTTGTTAGTTACCACACGGTCGGACTTTCAGATTCACCATTTTTACATCTGCATAACTTTACTGGACTTGAACAATTGTCATTAGCACAACACATTACATTATAAGCTGCTCCACAAAGAACATGTTGTTGTATTTTTCTTGTACTTGATTTATTTTGATTATTTTCTGCGCCAGCCACAGGAACAAGCAGACACTCGAAATCAGCATAAATCACAAATAGGATATTTAGCTTATGATTATAATTCTTAAATTTGAACACTTATTCTTTTCTCCTGGCATGGTTATTCTTTGAACGTTGACACAGTATTTCAGACGTTCTTGCAGCTTTTCATCTTTAGAAAAACCTTGTAAACACCTGTAGCAAATATTTCTTATTTTTAATTTTATTATACTGTCTTCCAACTAGTCCGTTAAAGTTTTATATCCAACAATAATGTCCTTTATAAAACAATACAGTTATAGTTGATTGACCAGCATTTCTGAGATATATCTTGGGTAAACATTTTCTTTATCATCCAGTCCGAAAACATTTACTGAGATACTGTTTTGTTTTTCAAACCTTGCAATTTGATTTTCTGTTCCAGGAACAGTTTTTCCACTACAATTTTGCTCGTCTTTGTACGGTATATATTTTTCAACCCGACCGCTGTGGTCAATCTGAGGATGTCTAGCAGATACAATTGCCCAACGAAAAATCTGGTCATCATTGTTTTTGATATGTATACAACGTTGTTTGTTTTTATTTTATTGATGGAGGTCAACGTAAGAACTACCGCGAAGTACATCGTATTTCATTGTGTGAAATAAAACTTCTTTTATCATTTCATATTTCCAGCCAGACCCAGATGCAGTAAATTCCTCCAATTGTTTATTTATTTCATGGTGTATTTCATCAGCAACTGAGGAAATATTTGTTCCAGTTAATATTTTTCGTGATTTAGCTGTTAGATATGGTTCGGAAATTTCGCTGTCGAAATTTGTATTTTCAAACAGTATGTCAATTACATCTTTTTCAGTTGCATGTAATTTTGATAAAATTATATGATACTGAGCTATTAGTTTGATACTTTTATGAACTGCAAGTTCTTGAGCTATAACTGGTTGTAAAAGATTATATAAATTTGCGGGGTTAAAATTTGCTAAAACATTTTGATTATCAAATTCGTAACTTTTATCATATCCAGTAAACGCCGTAGCAACTTTTTCTGCTTTTATTAGGCTCTTTTTGGCAATATAACGCAATTGTAACATTATATTATATATAGTATTTTATATTTAATTGATTTTTTATGGGTTTTTTCAATTAGAGATATAAAATTCTATATAATATAATGTCTGAAATTCTGAGATACATTAGATTGACAGCAGAAGAACAGGAAGAATATCATCTACATCCAAATTACAACTTATATGCTGCAAATGCATTAGGGTCTGTTATTCACGTAAAATATCAAAAACATTTCGGAGAAGCAACCCCAGCTGGAATTAAAATCTCAGTAAAAAGTGGTGATACAGATAGGACCGAAATAGATAGAAAAGATTTTATTTATTCTTTGTTTTATGGAGAAATTCCAGAAGGACGGCGAGTTTATAGAGTAAATAATTCGATTAATGATGATAATATTGAAACTTTATCATTGCGAGACGACTTTCAGCCTCATCCAGTATTTGATTTATATGAAGCTAATGATCGCGGGATTAATCGAAATAGAAAAATAATTTGGATAGAGAATGTTATTTACATGTGATGGTAGGTAGAATAAAAACTGATTTTGTTCATTATAAGTCCCATCGTTTTGTGTTTGAAACGTTTAATGGCGATATTCCAGATAGTTTAGTTATCATCATATTCATAGCATTAAATTTTATAATAGAATTCAAAATTTAGATCTGGTACCTCCAAAAGAAAACACTAGAAGAGGAGCTAGTTCTGATGGTTCCAATTTTAAAAATCCCAAAACATCAATTATATCTGTAAATCTTGAGACTGGTGAAGAAATTAAATTTAATTCAATTTATTCTGCCGCAAAATATCATAAGATTAATTCAGCTAGAATAAAAGATGTTGCGGATGAGGCAATAAAATCAGCAACCTCAACATCAACATTTGACAGATTTAGTTTCAAATATGACGATTAATTATATTTCTGAACTCGGTCTTTGTAAGACAACTATGGGCGAACATCAGAATATCGTCTCGATTAAATTTTAGTGTTATATATGCATTATCATTAAGTATATTTTCTCTGCTGCTGTTAGGAGAATTTTATCAGATTCGCCCTGAATCACAGTAACGTCAAGAAAGTAAGCACTATAACCTGACAAACATTTTCGAACTGCATCGGTTAATTCTCTGTAATTTAATATATTAACTTTCTGATGATATTTTACGTCAGGAGATTTTATTTCGCTAGTCATTATTATTATAAATTAGATACAATTACATATAATATGGACTTAATAAAGAGACTTGCTGATATATATATATATATATATATATATATATATATATATATATATATATATATATATATATATATATATATATATATATATATATATATCAGCAAATATATTTATATATACGATTTTATATTTGCTAAAATATTTAATTTGATGCTAACTGATAACGCAAGAAAATTACACTTAATTTCCTTGTGTAGACCGGTCAAATGTAAACCTGTACTTATGAAGTATGAACAAATTTATAATAACATTATTTTATCAACGTCGACGAAATCGACTTAATTGATACCCAGCTATTAAGTGTATCGCTATATCCTCTCTATTTAACTAAATTTGTGTTGCCTTTTTTCTTATTAACTTTTTCAATAACAAATATATCTTGAGAGGTTTTCTGAAGATCTTGTTCATACAAACTACCAGTTATAGGCTCACCTAATAAATTTTTTATCACATAAGTCATTGGTATTGTAAAAAGTACTTTATCAACAACAAATGCTTCTTCGCTCCATTTCGGAGTAGATCCTTTTTCATTTTGTTTTGTGTCAGAGAAATTCTAACGATATCACCAACTTTAAATTTATGTTTGCGGTACATGTTTTCGTTTGCTAATATTGGATTTGTAATTGCGTCGTTTGGCGATATTTGTATTGATCTATGCCTCTTGTTATTATATTTGTCAATAATGTTCTGTAGATTGTCAATATATTTATTTGTATGTTTAGCTGTCAAATGTTTGTGAATTGTTTCGTTTAGTGTTCGATTAAATCGCTCGACGACAACGCTCTTACCTTCATTTCCAGTGACATCCTTTTTGATGTTATTTTGTTCCAAAAACTGCTCGAATATTTTATTAAAAAATTCTGCTAAATAATCAGTCCAGATTCTATTTGGTTTTCTTTCTGTATTTGTTATTGTTTGTTTTAGTGCATCGGTTATTGATGTTCCTGTCTTATCTAAAAGAGGTACACTAAAAGCATATTTACTAAAAACATCTACAACATTAAAAGGATATCTGTTATTATTACGAAATTCAGCTATATTTAACACATCAACTAAATCTATCGCCCAGATATCATCAACGGCATTTGCGACAACTTTACGTCGCGTAAACGTTTTGCTTAGGTTTGTGTAGCTCTGATACTAGATCATTGTATAATTCTTTTTTTTTCTCCTTGTCCTAATTTATATTTTGCTCCAATAAATCCCTGCACCAAATTCCTATCAACACGCTCCCGCATATTTACAGGTTTCATATCACGAAGTTCGTCTAACATTACTTTATCACAGCCGTGCTTATCTTGTTCGTGATCACGATAACAAATGCCATGGAACATTGATATTGCATCAACTTGATTGTAAAGCTCTTCTCCTGGCAGTGGGTTATCGTTTTCGTCAAGTTGTTTATCCAGAGGATTATAAGGTCTAGTATATTTATGGCCTGGCAATGTCCAACCGCCTTTTGCTTTCGGTAACTTACCAATTAATATATGTATATATGTACCTGTTCCAATTACTTCTATGTTGTTGCATTTTTGAGAGAAAGTAACAATTTTGTTTTCCTCAAGACAGAGATCTCTATCACAGTCGCACTTGCATATCACTATTTATTAATCATCTACTAAAATAACCTTGTCAGGACATGGACAACCCGCTCCGGACAAATTTATTGTTTTTTTTATAATTTCTTTATAAACATACTTTTTCTTTTTCCACAGATTGCACAAATACTTTTCAGCATTATTCTATTATTTTTTGTTTTTTTCTGTTGTTTCATCTTTATTTTCTGTTTTAGTTTTACATTTGAGACAATATGTTGACATTTTATGTTTGTCAGTTTAGATAAAACTGCAAAACTTCACCACAATCTCATCATTAGCATGAGAAGGTTGTTTGTCAAACTGTAAAGTAAACTTTAAAAATTGAATTTAAGATCGAACATTTGTTTTATAACCATCTCGCAATAGTACCCACAAGCAGAAGTTCTCAAAGGCTGAAATTGATCAGACGATTAATTCATTATTTTATATTTTTTGTTTATATATTTTTTATTGCATCACTTGGTGGAAGTCCAAATGAGTCAAAATAATTGTTATTACAATCAGCTACCCAATGTGTGCCGGATCCGTCATTGAAATCTTGCATATTTATCACACACGATGCACCAGCAATCGCATCAACAAGTTCATCTTTAAAATAATCTCCACGGAATTCATGTACTTTTTTTTAGCTTATCAAGTATACAAAAGTTACTTAACGCGGCCATGTGCGTGGTAATGTTAGTCCTCGGCGTATTTCCAACAGATTTGGCAACAGACTTTCCGCTACTCCCGCCAGCTATGGTTCTATAAATCAACCTTTCTTGTTTTTCGCCGCGATCACGTCTTTTTTCTCGTTGTTGTTTTTCTTTTTGCTGTTTTTCGTCGTGGCATCATATTTATATTTAGATACAATTGTTCTGTATACCATTGCCAGATACATCATTTTTAGTTTCGCCAGATACTTCGCCAGACTTTGCTGCTAATCCTAGTGTACAAAGTACTGGCAAGATTTTTTGTATTAATGTTCTGGCGATAACAGACAGTGCCGAACCGAAGAAACCACCTTGTTTTGACATTGCAGTTATTTATGTGGCGCTTAAATTTAAAACGAAAGGTTATTGCGATCATATTTATTTATTTGTTTTTTAGTTAGCATTCATTTTTTTAAAGTACCCCTGTCTCCATATTTTATTTTTAATGAAACCTGCCTCTGCTTTGCAACAGCAGCTGTTAATTTTTTAACTTGACCATCAGTCAAAGATATTTTTTTTAAAAAGTATATTTTGTCATTATATACAGATTACAGATTAAACTTGTATTGACATTTTACCTTCGATAAAGTTGATTGTAACAGAGCTATCGCTTATTGCTAACGCAAAACATACAACGCCGCAGCTGGAGCTACTCCGAGAGCCCAGGTAATCTCAATATCAGCGGTTGAAAATACATCTCTCTCACTGTGTTTACTAACATTAAAATAGAATATTGGATAAATTGTACGAAATTCCTCTGCTGATATCTGAGGTCCGTCTCCAACGTCTTGATATTTCTGCACTGCGTCCATAAGATACACGCAAGGTCTAGTAATATTTGCATTATCATTATCTGCAAAATTACATTCTATTGCTCGTTCTGGATATTGCTTTGAATTTAGTCTTGCGTATATTCGTCTAACATCAGCATTATGAAATCTTGCATTATTTTGTTGTTGGTTACCACGTCGAACTTGTTGCTGAAATACAACAAATAATTGACGCGGCTGTTCACTTGACGTTGTTGTGACTCGCCACGTGCAGTCGGTGGTATTTGAAACTGCTGTTTGATATATTTTATGTTGCTGAAAATAAATCTTCTTGGTGTGTTTTTTAAGAACATCATCTAATTGAAGTGCTTTTGTAATTGAAGGTGTTACTCGTGGCATCCATAGAGCAAGTTTGTTTATGATAAACTGTACATCAGCTCCGCCAAGTCGAAATAAACAATCATTCTGTTCTGCTCGATCTAAAATAAGTGTATGTTTAACTTCACGAAATACTTTGTTGTAATCGCGACAAAATCCCAAAAATTGCACTTAACGGCAGCATCATTGTAACTTGACGAGATTCTCCTGCTAGTGCCCTTCTCTTAGCATGACCTTCATTGTAACGTGGATTTTTGACACCGATTGCGTTATTAACATGATTTAATATTGCAACGCCGTCCGCAGCTGAAGCTGGTGGTATTATACCAAGATTATTACAAGCTGCAGTAAGTGAAACTCTTGTAGCGTCTGCGTTAGCGTCTGCAGCTGGTGGGGCTATGCCTAAAGCAATAGCATTAGCTATAAGAACATTTCTTACAACTGGAAAATCTGCATTAGCATCAGCGCCGTGAATAAGAACAATATTTGAAAAAAGTTCACCTACAGCTAAACCAGCTCCAGTATCCTTAAACCATATCATATTAGTTGCAGTTCATCTGGAGTAATCATCAGAAAATGAGATAGTATTTAAGATTGTACTTGCAACTTGCAGGTGACTTGAAATATCTTCAACAGTTTGATTAGCTAGCTGATATCTAGCACTTTTAAATAAACACCAGCCTTTGTTTATAAGAGCTACTTATGTTCCAGCTGCAATTGCAACAGGTGGATTAACCACTGTCATCATCTGACCACGAACTTCCAACAATGCTTTATGTGGCAGTTAAACACATCTTCGTCTCTGGCATTAAATGTTCTAACACCAACCATATTTGGTTCATTAGAATTATCGTAGAGATATTCAGCCTATTCAAATTCTGTCACTGTGTTGTCGGTGTCATAAGTTTCTGCTAAATCAAGATAATTTTTAACAGACATTTTTTATTTATTAGGTTATATAAAATTTTATTGTTGTGATGCTGGTGCTCTAGATACTATTTTTTTTTGGTTGTAGAATCTGTTCTTCCCGCGGTGATTCAGGTTTGTTTGTTGTTGTTATCATATCACGTTGAGTTTCTTTTGTTGGGGCGATTTCTGATATAACTTGTTTTATCTCAGATGTAGACGGTGTGCTTTTTATTTTATCTGCTATTTTTCGTCCCACAGCAGCTCCAGCAGCAGATGCAGCCCCAGTTGCAAAAGCTTTTGATGCGTCAAGTGCAATTGGTGCAACTTTATGCGTTATTCCTGGTACATTTGCAAAAATTTTAGTAAATATATTTCCAAAAAATCCTCCAAATATTTTCTTCTGTAACATGTTTTTTTTTTTTTTTTCTTTTTCATTATATCTGAGGTTGCATACAAATAACAAACAATAGCTTGCTATTGTACACGTATGTGTAAATAATAAGTAATAATGCCATTGTTTAAATCAAGTTGTCGTCCAGACTGATCTGTCAATTGCATGCTTATTTATGTTATTTGATTTTCAACATTCAACGGATAATAAATAACTTGACGTGGACTAATTTACATGAGCGATCCTTTTGGAACGTCTGGAGAAAAGCTATACGTATGTTTGTCATTTTGCTGCCCTTAGCTGAGTAAGATCCAGATGCACTAGAACAATGTATTAATATTGTGTTTACGTCAGATATATGTACTGGCAGGTCACCGTCATACGTTATAGTTTGTTCTGTAATTGATCAATATTGTTTATGACAAAATCCTATCAATGACGCAATACTTGCTGCTGATGAACAGTCGATTAACATATTATTTGTAATGTTATCTTAACTCGTAAAGTATTATAATTCGGTGTCAGATCAAAACTTGTTAGCGATACCATTTACTTTTGTTATTAGCTATTTTATTGTTTGCGGATAAAATGTAAATTCATCATTTACTTCAGTTTTACGTTAGCCGTGGAATGCCAACACGAACAGGAAATTAGTCCAATCTCATACTGTTTTTCAGTATCAAGTTGTATTGGTGGAATATTTTACTGAAGAATTTGCGCTATCTTTAGCTGCTGTGCTAGAGTCTAGTAATAATGTTGTTGACATTGCTATTTATTATATTTTTATAGAATTAAATCGCGGTGTAAAATTTCCTATTCGTCAAATGTTGATAATCCACTTGATCTTAGATGATCGAGTATGTCATTATCTCATTGTCAACTTTAGCGCCAACATTTCCAACTTTTTTTGACGATATGAGCAGCATTAAACTACCAACCATTTCAGTAAATGATGCAAATATTTTTACTCCGTTTCCAGTTTTTATTCCAGCTTTTGTTAGGCGAGTGTTTTCCAGCTTTTGTTAGGCGAGTGTTCAAACCAATCTTTAAAATCTCGTCCATTAGTTTCTTCCCCCCAGATTTTTGGGGTTATTTTTTTTTTTAAACGACTGCAATAACACCATTTCTAGCTAGTTTATAAAGTTCCTCAGGACCTTATCCTTTTTTTAACAATTGAAGTGTACGTTTTTTGAACATTTGTATCAATATTATCTATTTTTTTTTATAAGATCACCGTAGTTCTTTGGCTCTCAACTTTGAATCTTGTCAACATCTCTAATATTATTTTGCCTCATAAAATCACTGTATTCCGAATGTGTTATTTCTCTATTTATTATTTATCTTAGTTGTTCAGCTTTCTATTTCAGTTGTTTTTTTTTTATCTCTTTCAGCTCTCTCAGTTTTCATAGATAATGTTCTTTCTTGATCTATAAATATTGTTTCAGTACTCAAAGAATTATTGTGATGTCTGTATATATTTTTTTTATATATTTTATCAAGAGCTTTGATGTAGAGATCTACGATAATCCCATGTCGATATAATCTAATACTTTCTTTGTAGCTTTCTTTTCTTTTTGTTACTACATTGTTTAGATGTTTTAAACTTTCTTCTGATATTTTTAGTAACTCCTCAATTTTGTATCAACATTAAAATCATCTTTTTTAATATTGTGTACTCTCACATTTTTAAAACCGTATTTTTCGTTAAATGATTCATGCTCATAGTCTCTTATCTCGTTGCTTATATCTCTTAGATCATCTTCAAATATTTCTCTCTCTTGTACATCTATTCCAAGCTCTTTTCTCAATGCTTCTTTTATAGCTTCTTCCTCTTCTTCTCTTTCATCATACATCCACTCCAACAATCTATCACATTTATATTCTTCATTTTTTCTAGTTATATCTCTCGACTTTCTTTAAATCGACTCAACTGCTGTACATTCTGATAATCTTCGTTCAAATGCAAGTGGAATATTGATCAGCCGATTTGGTTCAGTTTGTTTAGCAACGGAATCACAAAAATGTGCTACAAGTTCCTCTGCTAATATTTTTCTTTCTTCATCAGCTCTAGCAGCAATTTTTGCAGCAGCTGCTTCCTGTTGTTCCTTAACTAATCCAACTAAACCTTTTTCCTGCATTTTTTTAAGTTCTTCTTCTGATAATGGTTTAGTTTCAGGTTGTTTTCCAAGTTTTGCCTCAGTAACTGGCTTAAGAGCTGTAGCTGCTGTTTCTGCGGCAACTATCTGTCCACGTTGTGCTTCTTGAATCATTTGCCTAAGCTCAGCTTTAGATCGAGCAAGTATTTTTAGGTTTTCGATATGTTTTCTGTACTTTACTTGTTTTTCCATAATTATATCAAAATGTTTGATAAAACTTACTGCAGATAATGTTCAATACAACATCGAAACATCTTAGCAAGATCACGTGTAAGTTGATCAAACAAGAAAAAGTCATATTTATCTTTTGACGCCTTACGATATAGTTCAATAAATGTATCTTTTATTACGTCGCCACATTGCCCGTTTGCAATGTTTCTAATGTCAACGTTGTCCAGTCCTGGAAATAATATAAAACAAAAAGTATTTCGCCGAATAAATGTGTCAACATTATAAAAACCTTGGGCGAGATAAATAGAACTACATTTTTTTTATTACGTGACAGCTAAAAATATGATCTTATTTTATTTATTTATTCATTGTTTAGCGGAATATCATGAAAAACAAATATCTTATGTTCAGATGAATGAAGTGGATTAACTGGAATAAGTTCTTCTGGTTGTTTGATTATTAAAAAAAAATCTTCACCAGCCTCAAGATCATCACGAAGTTTGTTATCGTATTCATTAAGTAGCTCGTACTTATCTTGTTGTGGATTAATTGTATAAATATAAACTCGATCGTAGTTAAAATTATCGCCCAACAATAAATTCATATGCAAATTTGTTTTCCCGACCCAGTTCTTCCAACAATAAGATAATGGTAATCTGGAAATTCATTGTTATTTTTATGTTTCACCAACCGCTCTGTATCAAAATTTAATATCGACATATGATAACAATTGTCAGAGAAGAAACAAATAATTAGCTATTATACAAAATTTGGAACATCATTAGGAGATTCGTCAGCTATAAGTACAATAAC
Organism: Megalonaias nervosa; assembly: GCA_016617855.1. Classification (NCBI taxonomy): domain Eukaryota; kingdom Metazoa; phylum Mollusca; class Bivalvia; order Unionida; family Unionidae; genus Megalonaias; species Megalonaias nervosa. The sequence continues at coordinate 11,447 of JAECUM010045216.1, forward strand.
AAACGGTAATATTGATTTATCTGGTTACCTGAGATAAATTGGTGATACAATGACAGGAAACCTGTCTATGTCAAATCAACGAGTACTAGATTTAGAAACGGCGTATCCATCAAAAAATGTTGCTAATACACAAGCTGTTAGTGATCCACAACTGAAATATGTCGACAACAGCAAACTATCATTAACAGGAAGAACTTTAAGCGGTAACTTAGATATGTCAGGATTTTTTTTTTTTTAAATAAATTTGGAGACAGTGTATCCACCAGCAAACTTAAATCAAACTCAAGTATTAAGTTATTTACAGTTAAAGTATGTGGACGGCTACAAGCTTGACAAAACCGGTGTAACGGTTACAGGTATTATTAACATGCCGAGTAAAGAATTATTGGGTTAGAAACTATATATCCGCCAGTAAATGTTGATAACACACAAGCTGCAAGTTCTGCGCAGCTAAAATCTGTTTACGATAATAAACTTAACAAAGCTGGCTACACCATGACAGGTAACCTGATAATAAACAATAACTCAAAAATAATTGGATTACCAACAACGTCACCACCAGCTAATGAAACTGATGCTGTTAGTTATGCTCAGTTAAAAGAAGAACTTACCCCATATTTTAAAAAATCCGGTTGACCAATGTCAGGCAACATAAACATGAGAAGCAACAAAATAACTACGACATATGTTCCAGTTAATCCTAATGATTTAACAAATAAAGAGTATTTTGACAGTCTGTTGAGTGGTACAAAACGAACCAAAAACTATGTTGGATATATTCCAACACTTTTTAAAGCAACCGACAATCGAGTTGGGTTTGAAGTAAGTACATCATCATATTATCCTGAAAATTATCCGTATTACGCTTTCTCTGATAGACATGAGTGGACGACCAACGGAGAAGTTGAACACTTTTGGATTAAAATTAAATGTCCCACTGCAGTTGCTATTTGGCAATTTCATTTGCGAGGTCGATTAATCTTTAGTGTTGGTCGAATTTATAATTGGATGTTTGAAGGCTCAAACGATGAAATCAACTGGACAACATTGTATAATACAGCAAATACATATATCTCAACAACACAATATTTTACAATTCCAGCAGAAAATACAGTTAACAAGTAATTGTATTTTCTATTTTATGTTGTCGCTGCTGAACAGCCGTTTCCAGGACTGACAGCATTTCCAATATACACACTTGATGATCAAATTTAATATAATGCTATACAAGAATGTCAGAACCACCAATTATAATTGTTGTGAGCGAATTTTATAATAATATTTTAACCCTAAAATAGATGTTGGAGATGAATCACTATCAGCACGTATTACAAATGGTATAACAAATTTACAATTACAATGATAATCTCTCCATTGTCAGAAGAGCAAAATAAATGTGTTTGTGTTATGCATATGCGAGGACTACAACTGAAAATAGAAATATAAAACTTTGAGATTGTAAACAGTTACTGTCACCCTGATTATTGTCAAGAAGAACAAAAACAAGTTGAAATAATGAGCAGCAGGCAGGGTGAACAGACCTTTTGTCTGAATTGTCATTTGTCTAAAACATAAGGTTCCTACGAAGGCTGAAAAAACAATGTCAATAACTCTAAACCGAACCTTCTAACCGAGATTATTTCCAAATACGGTTGAAAACGGATAATAAATCGTTTGGGTTAGTTATTTTTGTTATTTTATTTTTGACTTTTTGTTTTTATTTTATAGTGCGTTTAGTTTACTCGTTGGTCACTCAATTTTGGTTAGTTCACCCTGCCTGCTGCTGTAATTAACCAAAGATTTTATCCAGACCTATACGATATCTGGAGCTTGGGTCATGTAAATTTATTGTAATAAATCCGAACGGAACAGCTTGTGCTTTTGAAAATAAGTTTTTAAATTTGATCATATCCATATCCCCTGAACACCAGGTATAATAAATATTTTGTAGGGTATAATTATCTACTTCATTAAACACAACTAAAATATTGCAATTATCTCTGATCACCTTTGGTATTTGTGTATATCGCTGAGTAACGTAAATAACGTCTGTATTTTTATGTCTACCTCGAGAAAATATTCTAGCTGGATTTGATTGTCTGTCTAGCATAACATCATCGTACACCACGAAATTATTAATAAATCCATCTAGGTCATCTACAGATCGTCATGTTTTAATTTTTTAATAGCGTAAATAATAGCATTAATATTTTCTTGGTTCATTATATATTAATTATTTCTTCAATATAAAAATAATAATCAGTTTCTGAATAATAATAATCTGAATTAGATTATAAAAATAGTAGTCCCCGTAACCCCATGTGAACCCCTAGATTGTCAAACAACATTCTAGCAGGCTCAGAAGGTCAGAGACGACTGTTTTTTGATTATGATTATATACATATGATTATGATTATATACATATGATTGTATGATTATATACATATGATTATGATTATATACATATGATTGTATGATTATATACATACGATTGTATGATTTTTTTTAGACTGCACAAACATAAACTTATCCAAACTTATCTTAATGAATATATGAATATATACAAATGGTGATGATTTTGATTATAATTTTTGAGGACGGCACAAACATATGATTGTATGAACATGAATATGTACCAATGGTGATGATTTTCATTTTTGCAGATAGCACAAACATACGGAATACAACGGGGGGGGGGGG
>JAECUM010045217.1:0-30465 GCA_016617855.1 Megalonaias nervosa
AACTTTGAATTCAGAGATGGAGATTTTCCGGTTTTGGTCGGAAATTTTTTTTTTTAATGCAGCCAAACTTTCCGTTTTCTGGTAATATTGTTAGGTCTCACTGGATAGTTTCGTATTTTGACACTTCCCTAATTATTAAGGTAGAAGTCATGAACCTAATTATCATACGCCTAGCATTTATAAATTCACACAGAAGCTAAATCTGTAATGTGGTTTAGATTGAGTTAGGCTTGAAAATGGGTTGGTTTGTTTGGTGACTGCCTGTCACAGTTAGATTAGCACTGGAGATCAAATGCGTAACTTGGGCTCCAAATGAACAGCCGCCTTGGATTACGTATTTACGTATGTCTGCTACAGAGGGTATAACGGTACCAATTGCGCAAGTCCAGGTGGGTGGAGCTTAAGGTGTAGGGAACATTGTATTCAGAAATAAACAACAACACTAGCTGTAATTGGTGCATTATGTAAGAGATGTACTTTCTGTTAGGCTTAAAAAAAAGTTGAGCCTCTTGGCAACATGTGAGATTATGTTAATTCCTATCTAGATCATATTTTGTATTTTTTATGATTTTTTGAAAATGTGGTACACATGACTGAAAATGTGTCTGTTGTGACTAGATAATTCATACCTCTGTCTAGTTCTGGCAGAGTTATCTCTCTTAAATGCAATAGAGTACCTGGTTCTGTCATTGTCAAATCGACAATCTAACACTGCTCTCTAGAAAAGTGTGTGACATGCACGCTCAATTAGGATAGAAAATATATTTATTTCCCTAAACATTAGCATTAAGGTCTATGGAAAAACAATTGGTACCATAATACCAGAGATAAATATCTAAAATCGAGATGGTTGAGGGGTGATGAAATGTATGCTAATTTATTATAGTACTAGTGAACTTTATTCATGCATAAGGCACATACTGATTCTTTTAGCTGCCTTGTCAAAGGAAAATATTCAAAATAGCTGTTTACTCTTAAAATTGAATGAAGAAAGGGGGGTTGGTGGTAGTGTTGCTTCAATATAAAAGCCACCAGTTGGATAAGGAATTAACCTGATTGCCGCAGTCAAAATCTCACATGCATGCTTTCTACAAAATTCATTGGTTTGTTTTTATTTGTATCTTCGGTGTAAAATTATTCTCATTTTTCTGCAATAGGTCATTGTCGGATGAACATTCGCCAGATAAACTGTACAGTGAGACCCTAAATGTGCAGTTTCGGGTAGGCTTAATGTCCCGCACATTTGGATATTTTCGTGGCTTAACTACCCTAATTTTAAAACCAGTGCAATAGGAAACACATTCTTACATCACAGCAGGCGTCCCAGGTCGTCCGGGAAACAGCTTCATACAAGAAAGAAGGTATATCATCAGTTCTTCACAAGCGACTTGTCAAAACAATGAAAGGTTATTCAAGTTAATAAATGATAATAATAGTTAAAGCCGAGGCTATTCGCACGTCCGCCGTGTAGCCATTTTTGAAAAGACCATTCGCACGGCCGCCGTTACTTCATAAAATGTACCTTACCTGATCTCGGAAAGACTATTCGCACGGCCGCCCATTGCATAATTTACTTAAAGCAGCTGTTCGTATGTCTGCCATGTACCTGATCTTCTGTTTCTTTTTTCAAGTGATTGTAGGCAGTACTGGTGTTATGAAAAGTTTTCCATAACGTTCTTCTCACATCTTGCTATGAGAAGGATTTTACTCACAACTTAAGAAATGTCTTCACCCCACTTGTAATGATTATCTTGTCTCCGCCACTTGTTATGAAAACTGTTGTTTTCATAATTTTTCAAATGTTCTTCCCATAGTTAGAGGGAGAGAGGAAGACAAAGACAGAGAGTTCAGGCTTGCTAAAGAAGTGTCACTTCTAACGGTATAGATACGTCTACATTCCAGGGGAATACGACGAAGCGGAAGTACGAAAACGACTGTAAGAAAGACAAGGCCCATTGATTCTCTACGAATGAACTAACTTCATTTAAATAATTGATATATAGAAAATTACATTCTAGATACACATAAACTTTATATTTCAAATATAAGAAATACATATAGAATTACAACTTTCATTCAAGCTTACCAGCTTCATACATTTGTATAATTTCCGCCTTTTAGAATATAATAAAGATAATTTAAATATTGAATAAATTCACGATAGCCAAAGAGTATAAAATTCAATATTTGCGATTAATACAACAATCATTTTGCAGAAATATATTTTACTAAATTTAGAATAGAATACTAATTTGAAATAGGATACTAAAACATTATTCTCTATTACTTAAAAAATATTTTATTTCTAAATTAATTATTACTAAACATGAAGTTGGTAGCGAATTCGTCTTTTACAATACTCAATCATATAATCATAAATGAATACAATTAAACTTTCCAATACATTGTAATAGAGAATAGAAAAAGAATATACAAAATTGTTGCGAACATGTCGAGCCTACACAGAATTTTTACCATTAAAATCTTGAACATTAAAAGTCCCCATACCCTAAAGATAGTACACGAGCACAGACAGATGCTTACCTGTAAGAAAAACTAGCGCTCTTGATTCTCGCCGACGGAATTAATTTGTGCAAAGCTTCTCGCTTTGTACGCGATTTAGGACCTTCCTCATGGCCAAATATGGACATTTGTCTGACTACTTAGTACGTAAATTAGTCTGAATAAAAAGAGGCTCCTATCCTTCCTGCTGATATTCTCTGTGTCTGTGTATGTCATCAGACACAAATTCTGCTGTAACAGCTTTTTGTTTATAAAGAAAATACCTGAAATCTTTCTGATATACTCAGCAGAAAGGAATTTGGCTTGCGCAGCACACTTTGCTACTGAGTCTAAATTTGTTGAATTAGAATACAGAAGAAATGCTTTATGTAGTGCAAGGGATTTTACAATATCACATAAAAGCACAATCTTTATTAAAATAATACAAATTTGTTTAACAGGAAAAAAAATGCTTTTAATATAATTTCCCGAAAAATTCTATCCTAATAAATTTACTGAAAATTTCTATCCTAATACTGGTACAATTTTACACTCTCACTGCTTCAACTTCTGCAGTAACACAAACATTTCTGTTACCAATCAGATCCATAATTTCATATAGAAATTTGCCCACAATGCATGTGTAAACAGTCCTTTCGTTCTAACTGGATGGCTGGAAAGGCAGAGTGCATAACAGAGCATACGTTTTCCATATTCTTATGTCTTACACCTAACATGATGATTTGAGTGGAGCTATCGTTTTAAATAGTAATGATCTACGAATACGTCTGTATCCTATCGGTTTCGATTTCTGAGCCGAGTAATTCATAAACAATTTAAGTTTTATTAAAAATTCATGTGCACTTTGAATTATCATTATACCTGTACTAAAATTCAAAATTTAAAACTATGCATGGGTTAAGACATTTGTTCCGTGACAGTTTATTTATGAATACCACGTTTTGCTTTCCTTTGTTTATAATGTCATCTGTTTCGGAGCGGTTGATTACGGCGCCAGGCGCGGCCATTGTAGAGATGGAAAAACAAATGCACGAAAACAGGAAATGGCAACAATAGCGAATATCACAATAAATAACCTTAATATGAATCAATATTTTTCTTCTCCTTAAGATCTGTGAATGTTTTTGTTAAGCTTCTTGGTCATACAACTGATGCAGTTTTCCACCATTCTGAAAATCATGCAAACTGCATGTAATGCAATTATGAGAAGGTTAGAAGCGTTTAATACTCTGTTGTTTCTAAAATTTCGTAAATGTTAATGTACCAAAATATAAATATTTATCTTTTTAAAAATATATTCATTTCAGCAGCAGCAGAAGGGGGTCGACCGACCCAAAATATGGCATTGACTTTTAGGGTTACCCCTCCATATAAGCCCCGTTTTCGTAATCTGACATGAAAAAAAAATGAAAATAATCCAATGTTGACTTTCATACAAAATACCAATTCTGCAGAATGGGGGGCGACCGACCCCCCCCCCCCTAAAAAAAGTGCGGCCTACTTTGGTGGGTGGGGGTGGCTCCCATTCAATGCTCCGTTTCAGAATCTGAGACAAATTTTCTTTTTGTTTTCGCCAAGTGAAGTTCACTCATTAAACTATCCCAATGCCAATCCGAGGCCTGTATGAGAGACCGACCCAAAAAAAATACGCGGCTGGCTTGGGGAGATTGATCCTCCAAGTCCCCATTTTACAACAGGGGCTAAAAAGGTCTATTTTTCAGCCAAGCTATGTTGACGCATTGATTATCCAAAGACCAATCCGAGACTTGTATGTAAGCCTGGTAATACAAGGCCCCGTATTTGTAACCGGCCCCTTGTTATTAGCCCAGTTTCTTAATTCTGAGGCCTTTATTATCTTCTGTTGTGTTTGCACATGATGACAATAGCTCAATCATGGCCAAAAAAATATCTCTACGGTGAACAGATCACTGATAATGTTGTGCACCCCCGCCCCCATTTCCAGCCCCCCCCCCATGCAAAATCGCATCACCACGTCGCTCGACGTGGTGGAAGGTGTGCGCGAATTATCAGTGATCAGTATATTTTCCTGTTGATTTTCGAGCGCTTGGGGCACGGCCCTCCACCCGTTAATAATTTATTTTTAAACGCCGACAATATGTCAGTCGCGCTCTGGGATCGAACACGTGAGGCAGATTTCCACAGATCGATGGAACGCCTTAACCACTCGGCCACTGCCTCTCATTAAGAATATACGGCTAAAATAATTTAAATGAATTATATCAGCAGTGCTGTTCATAGCGAATCATAGGTACATTCGCACTTGTGAGCAGACATATCAGAAATTAATGTGCACGCATTTAACAGATAATTTTATTAAGTGTCTGAGCATTCCAGTTCTATTATCGCAACAGGTATTAATTTTTGACTGAGCCTGGGAAACCAGCATACTATTATCAGCGATCAATTCATCACAGGTATTTTTAGCGGCTTGACACGTGATAATGGGGATGTCTAAATGTATGTCGAACTGGAATTCCGGCAATTCGCTATGGCTGAAAAAATTCGTTATACTGAACCACTAACTTGTATGAATTTTATAGCAAAATATTTATTGTGTGATATATGTGAATTTTATTTTTTGGTTAAACAACTTTGAATAGGCTGAATTAGTTACGCAATTTGCAACAAGCTTTACTGAATATTTATGAATATCGAAATATTTTCCTGCAGCTGTTATTGATTTAAATTCCATTATTTCACCTCTGTCGAGATTAATTGATTTAATTGGCCTCGGTGTTGTTTTGCATTTGCCTGTCTTTGCACGTGTTGTATTTTGGCTCTATGTGATTGCTTGCAAATTTTCAAGACTATTGTCTTATTTGTTCAATAACTAACCCATCATTGATAACGCCGTTGAAGCACTCGTAAACAAATCTATGAAATAATATTTTTTAAAATATTTTTTGCTGCCAGGAATCATAATTCCAATCCGTATATAACCTGTATTATTGACATTGCCGAGGGTTTTTTTTTGAGACGACAGTTTCTGATGACACCTCCTCTGCTTGCTTCATAATTAACGAATATCGGATGTTTCTTAAATTCATTAATACCAATATTGTTTCAGCTTGCTCCATTTATATAAATTTCTCCTGCTCTAATATAACATTCTTTTTCAGCAGAAGAATATCTCTCTAGATTGTCGCTTGAGTCTTTTATTCTGATGTCATCAGGAAGGTTCATTATCTCGTAATATCGTTTAAGCGCTCGATATTTTCGTCCACCGCAAGATACGCATAATTGTATTCTCCCCTTGACCCCGATTCCGCATTTCAAACATGGCTTTGGTCCAGTGCTGCCACAGTGAACACTGGCCATGTGATAGCCGCAGTACTCGCGGCGACAATATTTTTCACAACGTGTGACTGATCCGATCATGAGCCATTGACAACTATTTTTTTCTCCTGCCATATTATATTATTTGGAGAGAGTTGAAAGAAATTACTTACCCTAATTATATAACGATGACTAATTCTACTGTTGCAAAGCAGCTGCGAGAACAGTATTTTAGTCTAACAGAGATAAAACAACTTTTCCCAAGGTCGAAAATTGCACAAAAAAATTACGAAAAGAAATAAATGAATTATTAACCGCGAGTGAAATTGAGAAATTATCCAAGTTCGAACCAGAGAAGCGCAGAGTCAAGTTTTTTGAACGAGAACAAAAATGATTATCGGGGATTGAACCACAACACACAACAAGATTTGACTTCGACAGATTAACCGAAGGCAAAAAGCTTCCACCATTTGAGCTGCAATTACACAAATTTATCAAAATGACCAAAAATGAGTTTACGCAAGACGGCGCTGTCCTTGTCTGGTCAACGTTCAAGATAGACGGCGATGATATTTTTGTTGACTCCACCATGAACGACAAACGAGCAGCGACTATTATTAACAATCTTGTGGATGACAGCAAGTACATATTCAGAATAAAATGTATTGCCGAACCTGTCAGCGAAGATGACCCAACATGGATTATTCGTGATATAGTAGACCCTGTTAAGGAATCATGACGACATAACAGGGTTGTCAGAGCGGATAATAACTCCAAACCAGGCACGTTTACCGTAAGAGACAGTCCATTCTACAATAACGCGTATCCAGTGTCCGCAGTGGTTTATACACTGTACCGTTTAATCGATCCTGATATTAATGTTCTTGCCCCGATGCGTGGTGCAAGCACAGGCACGTTAAATTGCGTGGCTCAGCGTGTCAGAGAACATTTTATTAACTCGAGACGTGGAAACGGACTTAGAGAATCGAGAATAAAATAAATAGCATAATGGGAAGATTCTCTTATCAACGGAGCTAAAATAAATGACTTAGCAGTATTAGAAAAAGACATTGAAGTTTCCAATCGCGGTAAAAACAATTACAAACGAGATTTTGCATAATTCCGGCAACTATCATAGTAAGGGTGCCCTGATAGCGATTATAGACCATAATTCACACACCTGGACTGAATCAGTAAAAAGGTTTCCGCTGGAAAGAACAACACCATTTTATGACGGCGATATATTTGAAGAGATTTACAATATTAGTGCGCGTGACCCTGTATCTGTCTGGCTATTTCACGGTGACGACGCAGATTTCTCCGCAGCGGATTTATCTGTGTCAGATTTCTCTGCAGCAGATTTATCTGCCACAGATGAATCAACATTTGATCAATTTATGCTACCGTCTCGCATACTATATCGGAAGGAATCTCTCCAACATGCGATGAAAGAGATTGCGGAAAATATGAGGCCGATAGTGAACAATTGCTCAATAACTGTTTTACCACGTCGTCTGTTGTGGCTCATATAGCACAGCAAAAAAATTCATGGCGTCCAGCACCAAAAGAATTTCACGATGATATATCACGGTTTGTGTCTAGTTTGGACATGGTGGTGTCTGGAACACAAAATATAAATCATTCGACATGATCTCAGTTGACAACGTTGCTTTCTACCCTGCGGTATTTCTAGGACTCGGCGATTGTAATCAGTATTTTGAACGATTCGATTATCCAACACACAAAATGACAAGAGTTGTGATAAACGGTCAACTTTCTAGATACGATCTTACCTGATTTGCCGAGATTGAACCATTCGAGTTCTGTGATACCCATCTGGTTTGGTCGTCATTTTAATAAACCGGACAAAAAATTAATCTCGATGACTGCTGCGCAAAAAATCAACGTGGTTGGGCTCCAGTAGTGTTATTGCGGTATTTATTAGATAGAGGTATTTTAACGTCGGTGACTAAAATATCAGCAATGATATCGTACAGACCACAAAACCCACGCGATGACAAAGAGATCTGCAGAAATATTATCGGTAAATTTACGCAGGGGTCGTCATATGATAATAAACACCGCTGCACAAGATTAATCGTGGACTCAGGAGAACTTTTTGTTATCGCAGATAAAACGTCGAGAGGAGAATTGATGTCGCGGCAAAGTGCAATCACAAAACACGGAATAAGTATTGGCATGGTAGTCAGCTACTACGACGGCGACCCGAATCAGTTTAGTTATTTGAGATCTTCGATACTCGCATATTCGTCCAAAAATCTGTTATTGATGATTAACCGGTTTTCAGCGGCTGCTGTTAGAGTCACCACTGATTCATTTTATATAACTGGATCTAAAATGGATCTTGTGAAACTATTTATCGCCGACGATGCTGGTCTCGGAGAGACGCGCTGGAGTCATTGGAGAATAAAGCGCGAACAAATACGTAATTATTCTGAATCGGCCGATGTTAAACAAGTCTGCGCTTATTACCGAAACGATAAAGCATCAGAACCATCATCGTCACCGTCGGTGAATGATCCAATCACGAGACATAGCACGGTCTATCTTAATGGTTCTGGTGGTTCTAGTAAAACATAATATAAAATCTTTTATTAAAGAAATGCATTTGTTGTCAAATGAACCAGGAAAATATTAACGAGATTATCTCTGAGATAGAGCAATTACAGCAAGATAGTCTTGCGGTTAAACTTGGTGTTGAAAAAATTCAACGATGATGTTGAGATGATACATCAGCGACGTGAAGAGGGCAGATATACACGGGCGGTAGAATATAGATTCATCAAATCACTCCACTAAGATTCCCGAATCCGCAGAATGCAATCCATTCAGCAAGGTGAAATAGCAACGTCTCCGGCACCAACAAAAAATTAACGAAAAAAAAAAAAATGATATCTTTATTTTTATTTTCTTTTTTGTCATTGGCCGAGCGAAGGTTTGAACGTGGACTGTCACGGTCTGTCACGCAGTTAATTCTACCCCAAGCGTATCCAATAAATTACCGTCTTGGTCCATTAGACGAAAACGTATTTGTGGCACTGACGGATTATGACATAGTAAATAAACAAGATTAACGGGCACTGATACACTCAAATAACCCGGTGGGAACATATCCCTGCTGGGCCTGCCCATGAGATGTTTGTCCAGATGTGGCATAACTACCATCGACTGCGTCACAGACAAGATTTACAGAAATCCTCAATGTAATATTGACAATGCCCGGTGCGCTACATAACGACCACCACCTGTTGGATCGTTGTTATGTCGGAGAATGTCTGGAGAGCCTCTTATTTTGCCTCACGCTGCAAAGATTTTTGGAAAATATTCGTCAATTATGGCTTCAAGATCATGCTGCATTTTATCAAAATCCAACCCAGGTATTTGGAACATTGGCAGTTGATCTTCAGTGATCTTAAAATAATCAAGAAACCTTTTTTTTGTAAAATCCTCCTTCTCTTCTAATAATTTGAATTACTGTTTCTAGCAAACAATTGTGGAAGAATTCTGCTTCAGATTTCACCATGTTTATGTGTTCTACCACACTAATGATTTCTTTTTTAAGATCATCATTTGGATATTCTATTATATACTTTTCCAGTACTTTTATTAGATTTTTTGTGAATACTCATGCTCATACCACATTTCTTCCGCCAGATATTTGCAAGAAATATCTTTTTTGTACTCTTCTATTAATTGTGTTTCTGACACTGTTGCTTCACTATAACCCCATGGATGGCATGTTTTACCGTCACTTCCGGTAATTGTTCTATAAGAACTATCTCCAGAAGTTAACCATTGATCGTGGTATCCATATTTCAGTCTACCTACAGACCTTCTATCTCTATCATCTAAACTTACTCCTCTGAATGCTTGTTTGTCTGATAAATAGTCCGATCATTGTGGTGGAGGTGGTCCAACATAAACTGGCGCTGCCAGAGGCCATTCCAGCACGGTTGTGATCGACGACTTATATATATCGACAGAATAATTTCAATGGCGGCATTTAATGTTGGCTCGTGTACTTTGATAGCGACCTTTGATTCTTTCTCTGTTATAGATTTGATTCTACATTGAAGTTCATGATTGATTTGTTCGATTTTATCTGATCCTGTTGGTACCCTGACGACTTCCCAGACGTGGCCAGTTTCGGTGCTGTGGGTTTGCGAGAATACCAGCGAGTCGTTAGTGTCTAATCCACCAAATGATTTTTCTCTGATATTTGATCAACTATAATAAAGTTGTAATTGCGTAAGTGTAATCTCAAGTGACCGACTGGACCCTCTAGGTCCCATGGGAGCTTTTATCGGAGTTGGAAAATCAATATCAAATTTCGGCAGCGTTGACGTCGCTGATATCATTATGGTAGTCGTCGGCGTTGTGTTAGCGATGATCTGTTCCAGTCTTATGGTTATTTCTGCGGTCATTACTTTCTATACGGCGGATTCTAAATGTGACATTGGCAGCGTCGACAACATTGTTGCCTGCAGTTGTTTATTTGCGTTCTTGTGATACCGTGATACCGATAATAAATATCCCTAATTGCAGCAAATTCATTGTCTGATATTGCAGCATCGTTTAACCCTGCTGACAATATCGGTGACCAGCGAGGAGACCGCGTATACAACATTGTCGATGACAAAATTTCTAGCAGCGGAAATATACCACCGGTCTCTGCTTTGTCGCTTATCGCATTCGCAGAAAAATCAAAACGCACGCCGCGGTTTAATTTCCCGGCGTTATTGTAGTGTTTAAGCTGACATTCTGTCAACGATAATTTATTTGGACCCTGCAACACAGCTGACTTCAGAGATAATTTTGCCCCAGAATTCTTCTTTGATGCCTACTGCAGCTTTTTAACATGACCGGGTGCCAGAGTAAAGTTGACGGGATGATATGGCATTACAATATTATGAATGATCTAATTACATGTTTGGAAAACACTTACATGTTTGGAAAACATTCACCTGTTTTCTACGGGCGCATGAACGACTCTCATTCATCCGCTGACACCTTGAAGCAACATTGTTTTGTATGACAGTATGCCAGCGATTGCTCTGTAACCACCAGCTAGCGCTGGACCAACAGTAGCTTGCACGTGTACGTCAACGACTGACTGTCTAAATAAATCCAGATGTTGAAACGATAAATAATAAATCGGACACAAGGTTAAGAAACCCCGCTGAGGTATCTGCACTCCGGAGTCGACATTCTGATCACGCCCCATAAATCTCACTAAACTATGATATGCCCATGCTACGTTGTTTTGGTCAAAATCCAGTGTTATGTCTTCGGATGGTTCTTGATGTCCATTTATCCTCAGAGAAATCGTAGACACTGCTAATCTGCACTCCGGAGTCGACATTCTGATCACGCCCCATAAATCTCACTAAACTATGATACGCCCATGCTACGTTGTTTTGGTCAAAATCCAGTGTTATGTCTTCGGATGGTTCTTGATGTCCATTTATCCTCAGAGAAATCGTAGACACTGCTAATCTATCAAACGCCATTGGGTTTCGTTAACTTGATGGCACGCTGGAATGCTACGAATATATGTCGTGGTGCTGAAATTCCCTGTTGTGATGCGATCTGCCATGAAAATGTTCTGTGCCTGTAGCTGTGTCTGTGGTCATTGTCAGCCACGACAGCGTTGATTTACCACCACTATCCATGAACGATAACAACCGCGCTTCTTCTTTCAAAGATGGAGTCATCGTTGGCATCCATAATGCTAGTTTTGTTAGCGTTCCTTTACAAGCACACCAGTTAGCATCGTTGTATGTGGCCATTCGAACCAGTGCAACCGTATGTTTGGCTCCGAAGATAACTTTTCTAACATGCCTGCAGAATCCGAAGATATGTGACAATGGTATTACACATGAAAACCCATCATCAGCGTTAACCTGAGATCGTCCTGCTGAAAATTCCAGGTTGAAACCTGGATTAGCGCTCTGTAGTATCGCAAAATCAGCGTCTGGTCGAGCTATCATTCCGGCTGGTTGTGGATGAACGGAGCTAGCCTGTGTTAATTGTACCATGAGATGAATAACAATCGCTGTGACGAGCTAGTTCTAGGCATGCTTTGATTTCTCTACCATCAATGATATATCTGGCACTGTTAAACAACGACATAGTACAGTTGCTAACGAATCCACATCGTTCATTTGCAGCTTATGCGGTATCGTCGTCTTTCACAAGTTTGCCATGAACTTCAATGAATGCCTCGTCGGGGAGGAAGTACCCTGACGTATCTTGAACTTGTAGTTCTATTCGCTCACGCTGATTTGGTTCTTGTGCTTAATGAGAATAATATCGATAATCACGTATCGGCTCATCTGTAAGTATTGGTGCATCCATGTTAGATGCGGGATCGGACACACGCTTAAACATTTGTATTATATTCGCTGCTGTATAAAACGATGTTCTAACACTGATTAATAATCACAGACGACGACGGGTCAGACCACTACATGCTATTAGATATGCGATTAAATTTTTTTTCCATCTCGGCTGCGGCTTGTTTTGTCAGAGATGGTCTACCAGGTAATTCTTTCAACCGCTCATTTGCAGCTTGATTTATTATTTTACCGACATTTGCTGGCATCACTTCAGTGGTGGGCAGTTTTACCGGCTGTGATTTTCGTCGTTCTAATCGCGCGAGTCTTTCTCAGAAGAATGTTTTACCAGCAACATCACCAACAGTGCCAATATTCTTATCACGAACAACTTCGATGGCTTTCATGCCTATTTGTTTTGCATTCGGAATAGCTTTTGGGACTATTGTTCTTAATAAACCCTGAATAGCATTGCCGAGTCCATCCCATACATCGGCTATAAACCGGTGATCGTGAATTGATCACCGTGACGTTTTCAGGTCCACGTTGGGTATTGTGTATAATCATGCTATTTTGTTATCGCCTATCTAACTGATCACTCATTGTAGTAATCGTCGGTAATTTCATCAACCAGTGCCCGATAAACGCTACTGTCCATGCCGCCACCGGTAAATAAACGCTGGAAAAAATATCCGCTGCTTCATTGATGATTTCTTGGGAATTATTGCCGGCTCGTCTTCCACGAATCATAAATTCTAGTCGATCAACATCAGCGATGATGTTATTTGGACAAAGTTTATCTTGAATCACCGGCGAGGTTTGTTTTTACGACGTCGATCGCGAGTGGCGAGGACACTTCCGGTTGCTTCTTCTTCCTCAATACGAGGTTGTCCAAAATGGTGATTTTTCGGACGATAACATGTCTCCAGGTAATGAGGATTCAAGAGTGTATTTGACCTGTTTTTCAAAAATATCAAATTCAAACCTATAGTTTTTAGTGATCTTACTTACGCCACGGGATGTTCGAAATACAAAATGAACCCATTTTGATTCTGGAATATCAACGGTCTCTGGATTTAACAAAGTATCACGAACTCGGTATCCTGCTCCAGCAATCGCCTCGGTGTTATTCAGAAGTTCTACAAGATCTTTTTGGTAGTTTGGGTAGGTGGTTTCTTAGATTTTGGTTCTGGTTCTGGCGCAGCAAGATCCTTTACATCATTGATCTCATGACGGGCTTGATAGATACCCTCACTTGCTTGCTGTATTTCTTGTTGTAATTGTAGTTGAGCATCAGCTATTTCAGCTGGAAGTTCTCGAAGAATGTTTTTAGTTATTTTGGTTCTTTTCGCAGTTTTTCAAGTTCATTTAGCGGTTTGTTCCAGCGACGAAAGATCTTTTATAGCTTTTGTGACTGGTTTAAATAACTGCTATGTACTTTCTGCAAATTCCACTTGAGCTTATTGGCGCTGTTGTAGTTGCTGTTTGACGGAATCACGTACTGGAATATATTTCCTAATTGCATTAAGCCGCTGTCGAGCTATCGCAATCATTTCTTTTTGCTAGCCTCAGATTAATAAATCAGCACTACTGCAGGTAAAATTAACATTCTCACAATGGGGCCTTGAATGCCCCCACCCCCTTCAAGATCAAACTCGTCCCTTCATGAATAATAACCATGCGTACATACAGGCCTCGGATTGGCCTTTGGATAGTCAATAAATCAACTTAACTTGGCGAAAACAAAAATAAATTAGCCTCAGATTCTGAAACGGAGCATTGAATGGGGTCACCCCCACCCCGAAGTGGGCCGCACTTTTTGGGGAGTCGGTCGCCCCCTTCTGCTGAATTGGAAGCAGTTAGTCATGGGTATTTTGCCTGAAATTCAACATTGGATTATTTTCGATTTTTTTATGTCAGATTACGAAAACGGGGCTTATTGTGGGGCGGGGCGGGGTAACCCCCAAAAGTTCACGCTGCTTTAGCATATTGGATTACGTTGATTCTTTATTCAAAACTGGAAATAAGGAGCGAAAGAATAAAAAAAGAAAATGTCTTTACATTCAACAGCTAAATTTATGATTAATTCATGGATGAGCTTGCGTACGGGATAAAAATGAGATGTTGATGGAGATAAGAAATCACCAGATATTATTCATTTGACGGTCGATAACAAACAAGTTCCACCATTCATTGGCGTTATGGAAAGTTACAGGTACTTTGAATGGGTATAAAAGTGTGCTAGGCAATTTGATATTTGTTGGTCATTGCTGTACATATTGTGTATACTTACGGGATTTAGACGAACTCGGAGCATTTTCTCTTTACTTGCAGCAAAGCGTGAAATTACTGTCATGAAAACTTATGAAAATTGCGCTTTGAAAGTGAATGTAGTGTTACACTATTAAATCATAACATAATGATATGTAACTAATCCAGATAATATTCTTCTTTCATGATTGTCACATAAAGCAACTTGAGGCCCTTTATTAATACGTTTCAGAGGAGATGGAAATGGCTGGGCTTTCCCTATGCAGCAGATTTTTTTTCTTCAGGTTTTTATTTATTTTTTATTTTTATTATTTTTTTTAAATTTGTAAACAATAATCGGAACATTTCGGACTCGTCCATAATGCATTTTTTTATCACCGTGCGGATAATCTTTTCTGTTTCCCACCGCACGGCGGCCTTACGAATAGTCTTTTCAAAAGTAGTCTCAAGGTGGCCGTGCGTTCAATAGTTATTCTTGTCTTACACGTTTTGTTGATTTTGAAAATGTTGTGCATGTTTTCGGTTACTGGTGAAATAACGCACTTTGCACGTGCCCTGGAAAAGCATGAAAGATTTTCTGGGGTTGGGGGAGGCTGTTTGCATGGCCGCACGATTCACCCAAAAGCATCCAAAACCTGCCCAAATCCACCACAAAGATGATGTAAATTAAACAAAGTATAACCCAAAACCACAAGAAAACATTGGAAACAGTACCATTTTGTCGAAAGATACTACAAAATAGGCCGCATTTACTTTTTACATTGGATGGAAATGAAACAAGGGAGACAAATGTTACTAGATTCATCGCCATTGCTGGTTATCAAGTCAAAACGGACCCAGCCAGTACGTTCCAAGTGAAAACGGCCTCATTGTGAAATAAATATAATGGGCTATCGGTGCCATACATATCAACGAGGATGAAACCAATAATAAATGTTTTAAATGTATTTGTTCTTGTCTTTATTAGCAATTGGTTCTCGCTACGGGCTATAGCGATATGTTGTTTGTCTTCACTGCATTTTATTTAAATTCTCGTTTCTAGAATCATCTGAAGTAAATAATGGCCTGTCAGTGCCATAACCATCAACTGAAATTGAAAAGGAGGTAAGTTTTACATTTACACAACATTACCAACAACGAACAACTGAAAGTACCACATAAATCTTTATAATCGATTTCCGAGTTCTATCAAATATGGCATGTCTCACCGCTAACTAAATATTTATAAATATGTACAAAGATAATTCGTAAAAATCTTATCAAGCACAGTTTTAAAACATGAAATAAAGTGTATCAACATTAAACTCGCGAAGTTCAACTCAGATGTGTTTTGCATATTTTCAAACAAAGTATTAATACAATCAGCATAATACAAGTAATGCTTGCAACCCGTGTCGTAGGTAAGTAAAAATTCCTAAAATTGTACAAAGATTATTACACATAAACATTGCAAAGATATTTACAAAAAAACAGTATAAAACCTGGAACAATGGAAATGAGTAGCCATTTATCAACATTAAACAAGTGTATTTCTAGTTCAATTTGCACAGCCTATGTCAAGGGGCGCTATTATCGCCATTTCTTTTTGCGATGTTCGTGCTGCCTTTGTACGCTTTCTTTGCCCAAAGTTGCGTCCCGCATCTATTTTGGACCGGATGAATTGGAATTGTCCTTTGGAGGAATGTATAATCTTCGAAGTATTGAAATTTAGTTGCTTTTGTAAAACATTTTATAAAGATTCGTGTCTTTTCTGCAGCAGCAGGCAGGGCGAACAGACAACTTTGTTCCTGGCCTTATTTTGCGAAAAATAAAGGTTCCTGCAGGGGCTGAAAAATAAGGCCAATAACTCTAAACCGAACCTCCTAACTTTTATTATTACCATATAGTTTGAAAAACCGGATAATAAATCATTTTCGGTTAGCTTATTTTTGTTATTTTATTTTTGACTTTTTGTTTTTTATGTTATAATGCGTTTAGTTTACTCGCGGGGCACTTAATTTTTGTCGGCCACCCTGCCTGCTGCTATAAATTAACCAAAGATTTTATCTAGACCTATACGATATCTGGATCTTGGATCATGTAAATTTATTGTAATAAATCCAAACGGAACAGCTTGTGCTTTTGAAAAGAAGTTTTTAAATTTAATTATATCCATATCCCCTGAACACCAAGTATAATAAATATTCTGTAAAGTATAATTATCTACTCCATTAAACATTACTAAAATATTGCAGTTATCTCTGATCACCTTCGGTATTTGTGTATAATGCTGAGTGACGTATATAACATCTGTATTCTTGTGTCTACCTCTGGAAAATATTCTTTCTGGATTTGATTGTCTGTCCAGCATAACGTCATCGTACACCACTAAATTATTAATAAATCCATCTAGGTCATCTACAGATGGGGCCTCATCAATATCGGTAATAAAATCAGCAACATCATCACCGTTTTCATTCAGCAATTTTGCATTTTCATTAAAATCTTTAAGTACTTCGTAACAATGTTGATCATCTACGGTTGGTGCTACTAAATACAGTTTACTCCATTTCAACCACCTCATTATTAAATTTAATAATAGTTGTGTTTTACCTGATCCAGATGGACATATTATAATCATCCTTATCGAATTTGGTAGTGCTGGATGATGCTTCACTGGCTCCTGTTTTCGTGTCGCCGAAAAGTCAATTATATCCATATAGTAAATAATATGGATCTATATTGTGTTCGATGTAAAATTCCTACACCCACTGCTGAACTAACGACAATTACAACGAAAAATAAACGACGTGCTCTGACAGGCAAATGCGTTAAATGTGGCACGAAGAAATACAAATTTGTCAAAATAAAGACAGGTGGAGATATCGCCGCTTCATTATTGAAATTACCAGGAGCTCCGTGGGCTAAATATCCAGGTGAGAAACATCTTCCTGGATATAATTATTGTGGTCCTGGAACTCGACTTGATATCCGACTTGATGATCAAGATCAACCAAGATCAGGAGAGTATCCAATAAATAAGATTGATCAAGCGTGTCATGTTCATGGCGTTGCGTATAAAAGTAAAGATTTACAACAACGGCATCTCGCAGATGTAAAATTGATTCATGCATTAAATTCTATACCTAATAAATCTGTCAGAGAAAAACTCGCTAGTTTTCTAGTAAAATCTGCTATGAAAGGTAAAATAATGTTAGGGGCTGGTAATTAAGTATATAAATATTATAATGGAATCCATTTATTATAGCCCAAGAGGATATTGGAGAGGTAGACCAGCTATTAGTAAATTATCTGAAGCAGCAAAAGTTTCACGTTCTGTTGCTGCAGCGTGGTTAGCACGACAGGCAATATGGGAAATTTATCTACCACCGCCTAAAAAAATTCAATACGCACATTTTGATGTCAGCGTCGCTAATGAGGTTCATCAAGCGGATATTTTATTTTTACCACACGATGCCATTAAAATTGGTAGACGTCAATCACGCACATACAAATACGCATTAACTGTCGTTGATGTTGCAAGTAAATATAAAGAAGTGGAACCATTATTAACAAAGACAGCATCTGAAGTTGCATCTGCGTTTGAACGAATTTATCAGCGAGGACCTTTGCGATGGCCACAGTTATTACAAGTTGATCCTGGCAAAGAATTTCTTGGTTCAGTATTATCGTTGATGAAGAAACATAACGTTAAAATCAGACGAGGACATACTGAAATTCATCGTGATCAGGCAATTGTTGAACGATTTAATCGAACACTTGCTGAGCGGTTATTTGGATACCAATATGCAAAGGAAATATCTACTAACTTTAAATCCGGTGAGCGATCTCGTGAATGGATTGCAAGGTTACCAAGTGTGATAGCTGCATTAAATAATGAAATTACTCGTTCAACTTCCATGAAACCTTCTAATGCGATTACAAAAAAATATATACCCCTTAGCAATGACAGACAACAACCTCAACCAGTATTAGGTAATGTAACTGTAAGATATTTATATGAGCCTGGGGAACTTGAGGGTGGTAAAAAAGAGCAACTGATCCTATCTGGAGCGTGACAACACATACAATTTCTAGTGTGGTAAGATCTACTGGTAGACATCCAATCTACAGATTAGATTCGACAGCCCCTCAACGTGGATTTGTACGTGAACAATTACAAGTAATTCCTAAAGACACACAATTACCACCACATACAATTACATAACCAGAACCTCTACGTCGATTGCATTCAAGACAAGTCAGCATCACATTATTACGTGTATGACCAAGATCACTATTAATTCTGTCTACGGTAAATTGTCTTGGATTATTATTCGAATATTGCCATAACATATTACAGTTACAGCTTGCACAATTATTATTTTGTCGTTGTTTTAGTGTTATAATAAATTCAGTATCAATATCAAAGTCACGCTTATTTTTTTTTTGTCACATTGCTTATAACCAGATAGTTTTTTTTCTTGTTACGTCATTATTAACAGTCTGATTATTATTTTCTGTAAAATTCATAATAACCCTATGTAGTTGAAATATTCTTCTGACTCGAGAAACTGCGAGATAGACTAAATTTGACCATTTGATCCGATCATCTATAATCCAGATATTTGTATCGGAAATAGTTAACCCCTGTGACGAGTGAATAGTTATAGCGTATCCTAACGTCCACGGTGATTTATTCATACTCAGCGCATTCTCAACAACATTAATATCGACTAAAATAATATCATTCAAGACAAGATTCTGTATTCCACCACCAGGAATTTCAACATCAATATTCTGTCGTCGAGTATCTGCTGGGCGATAACATAATGGTACAGGTAGATCTGAAAACTTTTCTTTATGTAACAGAAATAATTTATCCTGTAGTTCATCACGAACTATCTTTCTACTTGCAACTATTAAATCAGCGGGATTCCATAAACTCAGAAAATCATTCATAGAAGTCTCTGGAATTACTCCTCGCATTATTTCACATTGTACTCTGTCTGGTTGTAGTCTGATTAACCTTTTAAATTCCTTCAGCGGTTCATCAATAGCTCTATGGTCATCATTTATTTCTTCATAATAATCTACGTTATTCTTCAGCCATTCATGTGGTGACTGTCCAATAAATGGTGGTGGTTGACCATGATCACCACACATTATTACAGCATTATTCTTTGTCAATAACCAATCAAGAAATGTTTTTAATATTTCTAACGACACCGTGCATATCTCGTCCCATGTAATATATTTAGGTATATATTTCTCACCCATTCGTTCACGAGTCCATGTGTCTCCACACCATCTAAAGAAACTATGATATGTACATGATTTTACTCCTCGCTCTTTTATTTCTCTGGCTAATTTATGTGTCGGTGTCAAAACAATTATATCTGAATTATTATTCATGAATAATTTAATCACACGCGTTGTTTTACCTGTACCACCGCATCCGTTAAGATAAACAGTTTTATGTCTAGCCACAGGATCATATACAGATGGTGCTGATGACTTTGATATTTGATTATTATTTTTGTAATATATTTCCTTAATTTCAACGTCGGCGGATTCAGAATAACTAAGTATATTTTCTTGTTTTATTCTCCATGATCCCCATTCACCATTACCAAGTAGCGGTTTGAACAAATCTGTATATTTTTTATTTATATAAAACGAATCCGTGGCGACTCTGACAGCATCACGAGAAAATCTATTTATCATAGACATTAGATTTATAGAAACATATGCCAACAAAGATGATCTTAAATGAGTAAATTGTGGTGAGTCACCATCAAGATAACTCACAACTGTACCTAGTTTGGTTCCGTCTGACAAATAAGCATTACTCCGATTTATAAATGTGTTTTTTTTTTCCGTTGTATCGGCTATTATAAAATCGAGTTCAGCATCGTCCATAATCAATCTTGTACAGTGTCTTTTATGATCATATGCTCCTCCTTGAGTAAATTTACCAATTATCTTTCTACCAAGATCTTTTGCAAGTTTTTCATCATGCTCGTCTCTGCATTTACGTATATTATTGGTAATTTTAATAATGTCATCTTCATTAAGATTAGGAAATTCCTTCCTGTCATCATCAATATTAAATCTATTTGGTTCTGGTAACCAAACTTGCTTTTGTAACCGATACGATATAATTGCCTCACTCACCTGTAAAGATATTAAAATTCCAGCATCAAGCATATATCGCATTAGTACTATTGGAACCCAACATTTTTCTGAAAAATGTCTTCCAAACCAAGTATAAGTAATCGGATGGAGATTTTCTGCAAACTCGAATGATTCTACATGAGCAAATCCGGTTAAGTCAAAATCTGGTAAATGTCCGTTTATCGCAACCCTGGTCATCTCGTGTGATGGATGTCCAAATCTCTTAAAGTATTCAGAACATTCTCGGTATCCAAGAAAACTTCCAGGATAACATGCTACCATATCGATGGATATAACGTCATTATACTTATATTTAGTATTCCACAATCCTCCGTGTCTATATTCTACGCAGCTTTTATGGATATCTTCAAGAAATTCCGATCGTGTTGGTTTCCATAAATTTTTCTCCTGAACGAAATGAGCTGCTACAGATGGAACTGTAAAACAATTATTTAATAATTGTCTAACTTTGACATCGTCTGAAGTATATTTCAGCGCAAGATGTTCCATTTCTACATTAAGAGATTCTGTACGGTAAATATCACCATTAGGCCGTACAAACTGATCGTAATAATCATATTCTGAACTTTGAAATAACCAAACGGATACAGGGTCACTTTTACTGATATTTTTGATAAAATCAAATATATTACCATCATAAAATTTAACCGTTCTATCTCGTGGAAATATTGTTACTGCTGAGGTCCACGCATGCGAATTATGATCAATAATATCTATAGGAGCCCCTCTTGATTCATATTTTAGTTTATATAAAATCTCTCCTGTCAGCGTCTTTACCGTTATTGGAAATCTTAATTTCTTTTCTAGATCAGCAACATCTCTGATAGATGCTCCAGTATCTTTAACTGATTCTGCCCACGTATTTATTTTTTTACATCTTAAATCTGTTAAACCATTACCACGTATCGCGTTTATGAAATGTTCTGTAACTCGTTCAGCGACACAGTTTATTCTTGACTCTGACAGTTTCATCGGCTTAAGATCCCGGACGTCAGGTTTATTATTCAGCGGATATATTGCATATACAACTGCAGTCACAGGGTACCCCCGTTCATAATATGGCTTATCAATACCGGTTAGTATTCCGGGTTTAGATTTATTACTCAAAAGAACAATATTATTTCCTGACTGTATGCGGACTGGATCACGCTTGTCACGAATAATCCAAGTATTTTCTTCTGTATTTACAATAAATTTTATTAAAATAAAATATTTTTGATCATCAAGGTGATTAATAATTGCTTTTCCTCGTTTGTCATTCATTATATTAGTAACATTTCCGACTCTGAATGTTGACCATACATGAGCAGCACCATCATTACGAAATTCATTCTTTGCTTCACGGACACGTTCGGTTATATCCTCATTTGTTAATGCCAGATCTTGCATCAAAGTATTAAATTTATATTCTGATAGTCTGTCAAGATCAAATCTAGCTCTTTTAGGTTCAATTGCAGATAATTCGTTCATATAATTAAGACAAATATTTAAATTAAAATTTTAGTATATATATAATGCTTGAAACAAAAAACAAATGTGCTTGGCTCAAAATTGGACATACTTCTCCTTGTAATAAATCGTGTATGAATGAATACTATGGAAATCATGCGCAAAGTATCAAAAATGGACGTACAGGACCAATACCATGTGTGCAATGTGGTGTTGGAGTAAGAGGAAAAACTCAATTGTGTTTAAAATGTGGCGGAAAAAAATACAGAGAACTAAAACGATATTATGACAAAAAAAATACTACATTGTCAGGTAAATCTCCTATACAAACCGTAGAAGATTATCTGACCAGATTTCAAAACAATGATTTAGACAAATAATATTATTATATAAAATGACTCAGACAAATCAGACTTATGATGAAATGATCGACAATGATATTATAAGAGAATTAAGAAAAGAAGCATTTCGTAATAAATACGAATTTGTTAAACATCCAGTATATACAAATTATGAAGCATCCCGAGATGGTGTAATCAGACACTGTAAATAAAAAAACCCAGTCGGTAGTCTTGATAAATTTGGTTATTTTAGATTTCGTGCTGGAAATAAAAATTATTTATCAAGTAGATTCATATTCGAATGTTTTCGTGGAGTAGTTGAAAATGGACTTGTAGTTGATCACATTGATGGAGATCCCAAAAATAATCGGTTATCTAACCTGCAGGCTATTACACAAAGTCAGAATTCTGCACGTGGAAATACTGGAAAATGTAGAGTATTTAAAAAGAGAGCTATTAAATCCATAAATACAGAAACAGACCAAGAAATAACTTTTCCATCAATGTATGCGGCTGCAAAATATTTTAGCATAAATCCACGATCGGTACAACATGTCGCAAACAAAACATACAAATCTACATATTCATTCAAATACGATCAGCAGGTAATATTTGAATATATTATACAACCACGTCCTCTTAACAAAAAACAGAATAAATAAATATTTATTTTACTGCATATAGTTCGACTCTATCAATTTTACCATGGGTTTTGTTTAGTCCTTGACTCTATCAGGGGTCCTCTATCTTCACCGTCGCTGCTCTCAGTGTCACTCTCATTTTTGACAGAATCAAATAACATAATCTTTCTTAATTGCATTACGCGATTGTCCACAATCTTCTTTTTCTCGCATTCATGAGATAGTTCGGATCTGATATTTTCGATCGAACGTGCAAGAGGCGCAAATAGTTTTACCTGCTTTTCATTTACCACTGCCAAGGATTCTAACATAGAATGATAAATTGATTTTACGAATTTATAATTGGATGGTAATGTGTATTTATTGTCGATTTTTCGTTGCTTTAATATTTCATAATCACATAATATTTTCTCAGGTTCAAGATTATCGGAGAGATTTATTCTGTTATGTTTTAATTTTTTAATAGCAGAAATAATATCATTAATGTTTTCTTGGTTCATTATATATATAAATATTTCTTTAAAATAAAAAATAATATCAGTCTCTGAATAATTATTACAAAAAATGTAGTCCTTATAACCCTATGTGAACCCCTAGGTTGCCATATGACATCCTAGCAGGATCAGAAGGTCAGGGGACTGTTTTTTGAGGACGGTACAAACACATAATTGTATGATTATGATTATATATAAATATAATTATGATTATGGTTATGATCATATTTTTTGCAGACGGCACAAACATAAACTTAATTCTAAGAACTTAATTCTAAGGACAGCACAAACCCCATGTGATCCCCTAAGTTATCAAACAACATCTTAGCAGGATCAGAGGTTACATATAAACTTATCATAATGAATATATGATTGTATGGTTATGAAATATATACAAATGGTGATGACGGGGGAATCTTGTCTACGTCCAACAGATTTTGTACACTCTCCCCCCCCATACAAAACCCCGGGGAGTGCAGAAAGTACACCCACCACAAGGGTGTATGGTAGGAGAGTGTATTTTGTCTGTTGTGGATTTCGAGGAACTTCTCCGGGTTCCCCCGATTAAATAGCATCCGTCGCCAAATGCAATATAATATATCTTTAGCATTTTTGGAGACTCGAACACATGAGAGTCTGCACAACTTCGATCTACGTCTAAACGCTTTACCACTTAGGCCATCGCTCTCTTATCAGTAATACAGTTAAATTTAAGTATATATAAAATATTTGCGCTGTCTCACAGAACTTGTATTACTAATATAATGTAGAACTGCAGCGTGAATTTACTTCAGTTTTTTAAATATAATTCATAAAATAATCACACGTATGAGTTATCGTTCGTTAAGGTCAAAATACATGTGTTAGAGATAAAAATAACTCCACGCACTTCGTATAAACCGACATGAATTTAAGGTTATCAGAGTTAAAAGATGCATCAATATCCCTCTCTGTTACAAATTGATGCTTTACTAACAACTAATTGCTAACGGAGAACAAATAAATCACTAAATAATTAACGAAAAACAAGAAGTATTTGTTGTCTGTAAATCGAACGTAGTAGTAAGGGAAATAATCGTTCAATTTACTCTGCGGAGGGGGCAGAGTTATCTCGCTTTATTACATGTGCAATAGGAATTGAACCTGCCAAAACACATTGATCAAATTAACGTTATTTAAGAAAAAAAAAAGATATTATAATATATTTAAAAAAAATTAAATTAAATTTTAATGATTTTTCTGATTTTTTGAGAGCAAAAACCCCAGCACATTTTATATTTTTCTGTTAAATTTTTGATTTTTTGAGTGTAAAAACCCCAGGGGTAAAAACCATGTTTTTTTAATAATTTTATGAATTAGAGTACCTATTTACCCATCTGATTATTTTTTTCCCCCTGATTATTTACTCGGACGTTCTACGAGCGTATATACAAATTAATATTAAGTGACTCTTCTCGTAGATCCAAAATGTATCCTGCCTGGTCAGTAAGTTTGAAATTTATTCTTGACAATAGTGGATTATGTACACGTAGATAAATTGGATTAATTGGCTCAGATATAATTAACCACCCGGGCGGTATTTGAGGGCTAAATGCATATAGTATATATCCCTGTTGGGCCTGGTTAGACTTTGAAAGATCTACTTGATAGCTGTCATCAATTACGTCACATACTAGATTGACCGCGATCGTAGATGTTATATTAACAATACCAGGTGAGATATGGCGACCTCCACCATGTGGATCATTATTATATTTAAGAATAGTTGGTGTAGGTATTAATTTTTTCCATGAATCACATATTCTTTTAAAGTGTTCATCAATAAGATCATTAACTGACTTCTTTAGCTCTTCAGAGTTAAATCCCGGAATTACAAATGTTGGTAGCTGTTCTTCTGTGATTCCATAATATTTAAGAAATACTGTTTCAAATAAACGTTTATAGCTTACACGCTGAATAGGATCATCTTCAGTAACTATGTAAGTATTAAGAAATCTATCTACCGGTACGTTTAATGTTTTTTTCTCTGTCAACGATAGCCTTATTTACATATTCTAAGTCTGATGCAACCTGATTCAAATGTTGTATTGTTTCAATTATTTGATTTTTTAAGTCATCGTTGTAAGAAGCGCTGATGCTGGAAAATAAATTTCTTAGATCAATAAGTACACGTCCATGTTCAGATTTAATTGGTCTTGATTTTGAGTTAATTTCTTCAACATTAATTGTTGCTATTCTTGTTGTACCTTTACCCCGAACGAAATCTATAAAATGAGCATACTGTGTATAACCACGATAAGCATCTTGACTCTCTATAAACGGATACTTTTTTCGATATTCTGGAAGTTTTATAAATTTTTCAACATCTATGACGAAATCAGATCGTTGCGGTTCTGGTGGTCCTTGATAAACCGGTGGAACATCAGGCCATCCTAATACTGATCTAATCGAACTTTGATAAATATCTACGGAATAATCAGGGGAATTTATTTCAATAACCGCAGATAGTGTTGGTTCGTGAACAGCAATTGCTATTTTTGATTCTTTTCCCGTAATAGATTTAATTCTGCGTTGGAACTCATCATTAACCTGTTCTATTTGATAACTACCCGTTGGAATGCTAACTACTTGCCAATCAGGAGTTCCATCAGGCTTATTCTTATTGGCGAATGCTAATGAATTATTTGGCTGTAGTCCACCAAATGGTTTTGATCTAATATTTGGCCGGCTATAATAAACTCGCAATTGTGCTAATGCTATTTCCTTTGCAGGAATTGATGTTGGAAAATTGACACTAAATTCCGGATTGGTCGAACTTAACGATATCATATTGGTTTTTGACGGAGTCGTATTAGTGACGATCTGCTGAAGTAACTCCCTGTCTGTCATTATTATTATCATTATTATTTAATCCGTTAAAATCATTAGCGGTCACCTTAAAAGCGTCATCATAGGTTTTCATCATCATCGCGAATTCAGTATCGGATATTTCACCAATATACAAAGATAGTTTAGAACATGCCTCTGCCACTGTATGTAATTTAATCATATAATCGTGCAATTTAGCATTTGTACAGGTATCTATCTTTTTGGCTATAATACCGAGAACACCAGCAATAGTCGTTGATGCTGAAACAATGATGGTTATAACAGCAGGTGCTGTCATCGTCAATGTTGATAATAATAATCCTGTTACAGCAATAACAGCAGAAACCGAGTAAACAACTACATCGATGACAACTATACGCCTTTTGTATTTTTTTATTTTTATGTTATAATAATCAATAAAATCCTTTAGACAGACGTTCATATACTTGATTGTATCTGTAACGTTGAACGTCGATGCGAGACTGAGGTTGATCCATTATTGTTATATTAAGTGACTAATTGTGGTATTTCAGCTACAAATTCCAAACACCACCAGTAAGACGTTGCGGTTATTGTTTGATCATCTGCTTCCAGTAAAAATATTTCTTCAGCATCTTTATTTAACACTATAGATACAACTCCAGAGAAAGCATCAGTTGAATGACGCCACGGAAATGTTGTAGTATAAATTTTAAACTTTGCAGAGCTGAATATAGACAGTCTATAAACACCAGTAACCTCCGCGGTATATTTGATAGTGTTATTTTGCTGTGACCATGTTGTTAATCCTGATGCTACTGTATATACGATATTTTTAATTTGTCCGTGTGGAATTTTAATCAGATTAGTTTTTTGAACAATATTAGGTATTCCACTAACAGTATCATTGAGTTTCATGTTAACGTCGGAGAGTTTTATGTCAACGGTTGGTTGTTCCCCCAAAAAATCTTTAATGGTTTTGTTTATATTTCTACGAAAATTTAAGAACGTTTCTACATGTCTGGAAAAAAGTATTATTTAGTGTAGACATTTCGTCATTAATTTTTTTCTATCGTCTACATATTTCTTCGTCACAGCATCAAAATCATATTCTGGTGTTCTAAGATTGTTAATGCCATTATTATTCATATTAAGAAATGCACGCATTATACCGCCGTTGGCCAATACGTACTTAGATTCTTGATCGTCGACATATTTCTTTGTTGCAGCGTCTGTATCTGTGACTGGGTTTCCAAGGTCTATAATTTTATTTTGATTCATAATAATGTGATCCGTGAACGAATCACCAGCTTTCTTAATATAATCGCTGACTGATGTACCGGAATCTTGTATTTTACCCTGATCAGTAAAAGTAACTATATTATTAACAACCGCATTAGGAACTCGTATAAGTACATCTGGCAGTTGTATATTACTAGTTTTTAATCGTCCTTCTTTATCCTGAAAAAAAAAACTACTTCATTTTGATTCACACTGGTTATGTTTAATAAATCATCAGTCTCATTTCTGAGCTGATCGAGAGTTGCGTATTTAGATAAATCAGCTTGCTTTACCACAAGAACATCTTCCGTAAATATCCACCATTATATTTACTAATATCTGTTTAAATGTGACGTCGTAGTATATTCATGTACAACTTTGTGAGGTGGTTTTGTTGATTTTGATATAGCATCAAGTACGTTAAGTACTTCTCGACCACATATTGGTGGATCGGTTAATGTTTGTGTTGGTAACGTTGAATACCATATTGGAGTACTTTGATCGCCGCTAACATACTTTAAGAATTCTTTTGGTGGAGCTAGTCCATATGAATCAAAATAAATAATTCCACGTGGATCAATTGCATATCCAACCCAATGTGTGCCTGGGCCAGAGTTTTTGTCGAGATTAATAATACCGGTTTCAATATTGTTTGGTTGTTTCGGTAATTGATCACGCATAAAAACTCCTCTAAAATTTTTTATTTTTAATTTTTTAGCAGCATCTAGTAAATCAAAATTGGACATAGGAGATATCAGTAAACTGTCCCTGGTAATCTTAGGCCTTTTCCGTACCATGAATGTGGAGTCCCTGGTAATCTTAGACCCCTTCCCTTTTTTTAAATTCCCTTTCCTGTTGCTTTCTTTAATGCCATTCCAGCAGCAGTTCCAACAGCGCCTAATGCAGCTGCTTTTGCAACAGCTGGGGCTGCAGCGGCTATTAATGCTGGTATAGCAGCAAGAAGTGGAAATATACCACCCGTCTTAATGATGTCTTTAATGGCACCCACAGAAAGATTAAGTTTTATACCTTTATTTGATTTTTTGGCTTCATTGAAATGCCTGAGCTGACGTTCTGTAAGAGATAATTTATTTGAACAGCTCATCTGCTCTTTCTTTAGGGATATTTTTAATCCACAGTCATTTTTTGATGCTGATTGTATCCTTTTAATCTGACCAGGAGTCAGACTAACACTAACGTGATTATACGATTTTATAATATTCATAAGCGATCTAATTACATATTTTCTACTGGAGCATCAACGACTCTCATTCGTCCACCAATACCTTCAAGTAACATTGATTTATCGCTGAGTATGACAGCAATTGCTCTGTAATTAGGGATAAGTGGTGCTGGTGCTACTGGTAGTGTCACACGAGCTCGAAAGTGTATATCGACTACTGACTGTCTGGTTAAATCTAAATGTTCTAGCGAAAAGTAATAAATTGGATATAAGGTTGTAAAATCCAATTGTGATATTTGTAAACCAGTATCAATATTTTGATCACGTCCCATGAACGTCATTAGACGATGATATGCACATGCTACATGATTTTGATCAAAATTTAATAAAATATCCTCAGATGGTTCTTGATGTCCATTTATTCTTAAAGAAACACCAAGATTATCAAATATCATAATACTGTGATTTTGACTGTTTACTCGTGTAACATCTTGAAATGCAATAAATATATGTCGTGGTGCGGCCATTCCCTGTTGAGAAGCTATTTGCCATGTAAATAAACCATTAATTGCGCTCTGAACAGCATCTGTGGTCATTGTTAACCATGACAACGCTGATTTACCACCTTGATTCATAAAAGAGAGTAGACGTTCTTCTTCAGGTATTGTTGGAGTCATTACTGGCATCCATAATGAAAGTTATGTAAGAATTACTTTACCAGCATCAACACCGATGGGTCGCCAGATTGCATCATGTGTGCTTAGCTCCGAAAATGACTTTTCTGACATTTCTGCAAAATCCAAAAATATGTGACAGTGGAATGGCACATGAAAATGCTCTTCTTCCACCACGCAACATTGCTCGACGTGATCTAAATCCTAAGTTGAAATCTGCATCTACATTAATAATCATAATTTGTGCATCCGCATCGGCGTTTCCAGCAAAATTTCTTGGTCGTCTTATTTCATATTGTTGACACTCTGGAAAATTAGAAGTATCTTTTACAAACATCATTGACGGGCCAGCCGATCTTGAATAATCGTCGCTGTATCCTGCAAGGCCAAGTATTGTCGTTGCAACGTCAACGTCTTTCTGAATTAATTCAATATTTTTTCCGTCAATCATATACGTAGCGCTATCAAATAACTCCATAATACTATTATTAGCAAAACCGACACTAACATTGTCTCCATATGCTACTGGTAATGCAGGATTAGCGATATTTAAAATTTCACCTTCAACCTCAATAAACGCCTCAGCGGGTAGGAAATATCTACTTGTATCCTGAACTTGCAGTTCAATTCGTCCACGCTGATCTGGAATTCGAGCGTCATAAGAATAATATTGATAATCACACACAGACTCATCTTTGAGTACTGGTGCGTCCATGTCGAATGCGGGATCAGATATACGTTTGAACATCTTTATTATATTTGCTATCGTCTAACACGAAGACCACTTCCTGCTATCAGACTAGCGGTTATATTTTTTCTTTTTCTGACATTGGTACACTAGCCAACTCTGCTAGTTTTTGATTAGCAACTTGATTTATCATTTTACTGACATTTGCAGGCATTACTTCTGTACTAGGTAATTTTACTGGTT
>JAECUM010045222.1:0-13836 GCA_016617855.1 Megalonaias nervosa
AGAGAGAGAGAGAGAGAGAGAGAGAGAGAGAGAGAGAGAGAGAGAGAGAGAGAGAGAGAGAGAGAGAATGGGTTTAATTTCAGGTTGTAAATGATAAAAAAGACTTTTAAAATTTCGAGAGATCGAACGTATTGTGTTAAATTAGTGTTAAAAAGAATTACACGGTGACGTATATCATTCTGAACTGGGTACAGATTGTCATTGCAATATTTTCATGTGTGGAATGAATATTAGTTACTGATTTAGAACTTGATAAGCAATAATAAAATTTAAAATTCCCCGGGCTTTCGG
This sequence comes from Megalonaias nervosa, assembly GCA_016617855.1. Lineage (NCBI taxonomy): Eukaryota > Metazoa > Mollusca > Bivalvia > Unionida > Unionidae > Megalonaias > Megalonaias nervosa. Next base: position 292 of record JAECUM010045222.1, read on the forward strand.
TGGGTATGATGCATTTTTACCTGGGTCTGTGGCTAAACTTTTCAAGGAATAGCTGAAATATAACAAAAGTTTAATAAATGAGATAGTGTTTGTCAGTTACACAGTATCAATGAAGTGATGGATAGGACAACACTGATGAAATCAATCATTACTAATTTAAAATTAGAGCTACTGAGTACAGCCGATACAGTGATACAGTAAATCAATCAGAATACAATACTAGTGATCTATACATAAAGCCAACCCAAATAAGAGCTATTTTTTGAGGAGGGGAAATGAAAAAGAAAGAGATATTTGGAAAAAACTAGAGCAGACATGAAATCTATATTTGTTTAAATAACGGCTAGAAGAGATTACAAACGAAAATCTGTAACTTTTTATTGCATAAATTTCTCGAATACAAATGGAAAGCTGTATCATCATGTAAGGATTATCTGATAAAAAAAATCTAATTAACTAATCCCATTGATAACAGAAATGGTAAACTATCTATTTCATTAAAGAATATATTTTCATTATTACAATATTTATGATGAACTGGAAAATAACATGTTTGTTAACATCAACGACAATAAAAAACAAGAGCTGCTGAAATTCTCAATGGCTTCAGTAACCTTTAAATGTACATGAACAACTCCAAGAAGATATGACAACAAAAGAAGACAATGAAGAAAGCACTAACGTGGAATGTTTTAAACATACCTCTTAAGTTCACGCCAAAACGAACAGTAATTATGCTGTGAACTTAACCAATTATAACTCACTAGAAATTTTTATGATTTCATATCCAGAAATCTCTACAGATATTTGCTTAATCGGATATATTATGCGGATTTACGAAATTCCAAAATGTATACATTTTCCTTGATCGAACCAATAAAATACAATATTACTCTAATGGCTGTTATTTTCAGTTGTTAGAGTTTACACCCTATGTATTCCATGTGGCATATTTTAACATCAGAATTACTAACTTAAATAATCTGATAATTGCTAATGCTAATACCGATAATCCCTAAAGACGAAAAAAATGTGAAAGAAGCATTATTAAAGCTATGAAAATAATGTATTACTTGTCTGCAAGCGATTTAAAACAATCAGTGTGTGAAATGAATAGACTTTATCAGAAGGCAAAAACGAGTTTACTGCTGAAATAGAATAATCATAAGCAGATACCTAAATTCTGCTTATTGAAAACTTGTGAATAATATCAGTGTATTACCAGGAAGTATTGACGAAGCAAAAAGGACGATAAAACATTTTGGAAAATATTTTGAATGATTTGGAACAATAGTCTACAAAACTGAGAAAGGAAGTTTTCAAATCTTGCATTTTGTGATGTCATGTTTTCAATAAAAAAAAAAAAAAACAGACATTAAAATCGGAATTAACCACATAAATGGATATTAGGTCTTCTTGTACTTGATAAAAATGGATGAATTAAAACAAGAAATCGACAAATAAAAAATGACACCAAACTAATTCCTGGATATTTATTCCCTTATGAAGTGAAACTGCAAAATCAGACTGATAGTACGGCTATTACTGAATTAGAACGTCAGATGGTATTATGTCTATGAATAGCATCAAATTTACCAACTCATCACTAGCGTATTAACTAAAGTAATGGATGTTTTAGACGTATGTAAATCTAAAACTACACAACAAACATTATCTGCTTGTTGTGGATTTAACAATGCTTCATCAACGTTTGCTCAGCATAAGTCCGTATTTTGAACCATACACTCAGTTTGAATTTTTTGTTGGATTATAAACAAGAGAAAATTAAGATCACGGACATTCTATCTAGAAAAGAATAATATTTTTTTTATATTTTCACAATTCAACGAGATATATCTAATGATGGCGCCAAAACACTTAAGAGTCATAATCAAAACGGGAAGCAATATCATAATTTGTTATCTTCAAATAAATCAATAAAACAGCAGCAGTTATCATAGTTAGTGCAATAGCTAATGGTCTAACATTCACAGGAAAGAATTATTTTGTTTCAGTTACTGGATGCAAACATTGTAAATCAAGGTAAAGTTAGACACGATGAGGACCTAGAAAAATTGCAAAGAAAAGCGCCAGAGTTCAACTAAACCAGCGCAAAGGCACGCAACTTCCTGAATGAAAGAACATGGTTTGGCTTATCAGTCGTTAAACACTTTGTGTGATGCCTTATATTTACAGTCTTCTACTAATCTGAATGCTCTTTAGAAAACCAAGACGACCTCAAATTGACACGTTTTACTAAATAATCTCTAAGCATGTATTTGTTGCCCTTGCAATGGGTGTTAGCGTTTACATTGATTATATGTTTTTTAAAATCCTCGATCGAACTTGTGACTATTAAATAATAAGGATGGCAACCTTTGGCAAATACATAACTTTTCACAAACAAGAGGAGAACCCACGGGTATCAACCATTTTAACCTGACACATCATTCTAACACACACATTCCCAGTGGTATTAAGCCTGATTCAAATGTGTAATAGGCAATTCCTAAGTCTTGACTAAACCTTATTATTTATCATATCATTTGATGTTAAGGAGATGATCAAACATCTGAGGTAAATAATTGAGGGAGTATGCTTGTTAAAGTCATAAGCATTTCTAATGGTAGCGATCATCGTTTCAAATTAAATGACAACACTATCTAAGTGACATACATACATTATTAGCAGCTCAATATATCACGAATGCTAAACTGAGAATGTTGAAATCAGATTAAGGGCAAATTATGGAAAGAGTATTCGTTGGTTGTGGTGTTATTGAAGATATTTGACAGGTTTATATAAATGCAAGAGAACCCAAGTTAAAGGTTTTAAGCCAACACACAGATTAGTTAAATATTTAAAATATTATTTTCAAAAGTCTCATAATGATTACATGTGGTATTACAGACTATAGGAAGACAATGTTTGCACTAAATTTAACTGAAAACGGAATGAAAGCACTTCTTTGATTATGTTGCAACCTGACTTGCAGCAGATATAATAGTAAAAATGCTGACGATAAATTAGATTGTTAGAAATACTCACTTGTTTTTTTTTTTTAAAGCACTACTTCTGATAAACGATTGTGTCGACTTATAGGATGCAAAGAAGACGAGAACTATCTATGTTAGCATTCATTTGTTGCCATTATATATATATATATGTGTGTGTGTGTGTGTGTGTGTGTGTGTGTGTGTGTGTGTGTGTGTAAATGTGCCGATGACAGTGCAGAAGAACAACTCAAACGTGATAGTTATCGGAGGGAAGACAAAATTCCTTACTGACCTGTTTTCAAAATACACGAAAGTGTGTTTGAAGAAAACCACATCGTAATTAATTTTATGAAAGATAAGTTAGTTGGTATTTTAAAACAGAAGAAAAGAAACAAACTGTTTATCGTATTCTCCCTAATCCTTTTCTCCTTCGTCATCACTATAACACTGAAGATTTGGTGTATCTGTGTGGCATCATGCTAATTCCTCCTCTGACTCTTGATTCTATCATCAGGAACATGCCATAATTACCAATCGTCTCTGATTAAACTTCATGTATTTCATAATCCCATTGTGAGCTAGGTGCACTGTAATAATATGTTGGATCTTGTTATTAATTGTTCACGCAAATAAATGTAAAGTGTTAAAAAACTTAATGAACAACATCAAACTAGCTTTCTTCACTCAGTAGTCATGCAAACCACGCCGTCATTTCAATTTGAAATGTTTTGCGTAATCTTTTGCATTCCAGTAATCCCTGATCCCCAGAAACAGGAATACACTTTCTGGATTAGTTGTAAACTTGGTTTCGTGAAACCTTTAAATATCACAATTGTACTCGAACGGGTAAATACATTTCTCAAATATTTTTCAATTTTTTCCAAATGTGTCCTGTCAGCATAACCCTGAAATAATTTTGGAAAATTATTGTTTCCTTTATGCTAACTTCCTTGCCGTCCTTTCAAATCTAATAATTATGAAATCCTTGCTAAAACAAATGATTTTATAACCATTAAATGGTTTTACTGTCTTGATTTCGGTCGTATTTTACCAGTGTCGTAATAGAAAAATAAGAATCATAGCCTAGCAAATTATGGGATGGAATAGAATGGTACCTACGTTAGATATCTCTCAATCAAAGTATAGTAGTTACGTGCAGGAACCGTGTACTTACCAGCTAAATGATCGTGTTATCTTAAGTTGCGATTTTCATTTTAAAAAGATGATATGTGTTGGGACACTTGAAATTGTACCCATCTTCTTTCGTCAATATAAGTTTGACAGCATTTCTGTGCCTAATTCTGTGTAATCTAACTGCTGTTGTATGCAAGTGTTCATGGAACCGTGCAGTGCAGTAGGTTCCTGTGTGTAATACATACTCGTCGTCTTCGTGCACAATGCTTATTCGCGCACTGATTTGATGTTAAGAAAAAAATTCTCAAGCATTATAGGGTCTTGGTTTGTCCCTGATTAGCTTTTAACTTTTTTTAGAAATATTTATTGGTTTCAAACTTTAAAAATCACAATATAAAATATAAATAGTGCTGTATATACCGAGTTATCTACGTTATTACATAATCTTTGGTGTTCGTGCAATTTTTATTCAGAGCTAAAATTTTTATTGACTTCTTTGTTTATTTGTAATACCACCAATCCTAACAAATAGTGTATTTCTCGATAATGAGATTTGTTCCATTAGATGAAACACAATTTATGCGTGTACATGACTCTTTCTAGTATCGTAACCAGTTTTCATGGGTTTGTCTAAGTTCAGTTTTGAATTGATCGATGTCATTGATTTTGATCGACAAAGGCCGAAAGTATAGACTGTTTAGAATGAATTGCAATATTGAAAGTGCTGATGTGCCATTAGTCCGTAGTTGGTTGATGTACCACAGTCTCGATGTATCACAACGATATAATCCAGAATCAATTTACAATAATCCCACAATAATGTTTAGTCCAAAACATCAATAAGCGCTTTGTAATTCCAATGATAATATTCTGAATAAATGATTCCTCTCAAATTATATCTGAACACAAAATTAATAAATTCCACAGAATTAACTTATAGAAAGAAATGAATAATTTTATTTACCACATTCTTAAATATAAAAATCTAAGACACAATAATTACCAGGATGTGGGTCACAGGTTCTCTTCCAGAACATTATATGTACATTAAGCTAGAAATTGAATTCAAAGATCAGTAAACAACTTTTTAAAAAATGATAAAGTCAGGTAGGCCATAACTACTCTACCCTCAATGAAGGAAATAGGTCCAGCACATAAAATAATTAAATATACATAACACTAATATTTGTTTTATTCACCAACTTTGGTAATTCTCTGAAAGATCGTAATCTCATCTGGATAGTATAAGTCAACATGTAATGTTTGAACAGCGTATCTGTCAACATGTAATGATTGAACAGTGTATCCCTCAATATGTAATGTTTAATAATCTTTTTCTTACCAAGCTGAATCGTGTTTTTCCTACTTATTTGCTGAACAAATCGTGCCCGTAGCATTTCAAAACTACTCTAATTACAACTTCATAATATGATATTACTTACGTTTTGCATTTCATTTATGTTTATGATGTTCAAAGCCTTTGTAATTTGCTTGTACTGGTCTCCACAGAAATATCTAATCTCTCCCTTATTGACAATTAGGTGTCAAAACCAACCGTGATTTTTAAACCTTTTAGGTAAGAATTATTCCTCTTACCATTAATACGATTTGCTTCTTTTTAATTTGAAGAGATTGTTTGAATTTTCGACTGACCAATTCCACATCTTCTATTTTTTATGACACAGAATTTCAGACTGGTTTCTTAACGGTTAAAAACAATTATCATACCCTTTCAATTTCAGCAGCACATATTGTCATTGTTAATTCCTTTAATATTCATTGTCTTTTCGACTTAATACAATACATCTAGCTTATCATAGAACGAAAATTCATCGTCGTAAAATATTTCTTTGATATGTTCTCCCTTCAAATCTTCCAATTTGTAGAATGCCTATTTTTTTAAAAAATGTTCTAAGTAACAGTTTGCAAAGATAGAGTTATATTTAGGACCGTGACCAACTAATCTAGTTTAGATTTTGGTGTTAAGTAACCAAAGATATATATATATATATATATATATATATATATATATATATATATATATATATACCTCTATATATATATATATATATATATATATATATATATAGACCTTGCCTGGTCATGTGACTCGACTTAAATGTTTTAACTAATAGTCGCATTTGATCGGAAAAGCATTATGTAGTCACGAACTTAGAAATGGGCACAGGGGGTCGGGTCGTTTGATTCAGCGTGCAATCACAGATATGTCAAACAAAAGATTTGCTCTGGAAATATACTGTACATAATGCCTAAAGGACCCTTCAGCCGACCGTAACTCACGAGTCGCGAGAAATACCTGTGTTTAAAATATACATGTATGTTTTGCGGACACACTTGTCTGAATCAATTGAACGATTAAAGGAATGGATAACATCAGTCCCTAAAACTGTTCATCAGCATCAGCAAAATGTTGGGGTGGAAGGATTATTTATTAGACAAGGCGACAGAGATCGTAATTTGCAAGCAGCAAATAGAGAACGAACACTCGTTCCGAGGTAAAGGGTTACATTCGGTTTCATGCAAACATGCATAAATCTATCTGGAAAATTATTCCATATTATCTTTCCTCATCATCATCATGAGTCTGGTAGACCGTTGGGGCACCACACAAGACCGAACAATCAGTTTCCTCCATTCCTCTCGATTTTCCGTCTTTCTCATTGAGTCGCTCAATGTCAAGCATGTCCATTCTCGAATGTTGTCTTCCCACCTCTTTCTCTGCCTGCCTCTCTTTCTTCTTCCTTGTACAGTGCTATGCAAGATTGTCTTGGCAAGTCCTGATGATAGTGAGACATGCCCATACCACTGCGGTTTACGCTTTTTCACTGTGATCAGGAGGTCTTCGTGAGGCCCAATGGCTTGTCTGATCCTTTGCCGTATTTCTTCATTGGTGACACGGTCTTTGTATGAGACGCCGAGGATCTTTCGGAAGCATCTCATCTCTGTGGCTTGTATCCTTTTCTCCAAGTCAGCTGTTATGGTCCATGATTCACAGGCGTAGAGAAATATGGAGATAACCAGTAAGTGCATCAGTCTGACCTTTGAACTGAGTGCGATGTTCTTGTCGTTCCAGATGGGCCTCAGTTTTGTCAGCGCTGCTGTTTGAGCAATCCTGGAGAGTACTTCAGGCTTTGATCCTTCATCTGTTACAATTCCCCCCAAATACAAAAATCTGTGGACTGTTTCTAGCTTCGCACCTTGGACTCTGATGTCAGTACTGATGCCCTTGTTGTTGTTGGCCATCAGTTTGGTCTTCTCTGCACTGATTTCCATGCTGTAGGCTGCGGAGGTTTGGTCGAGGACTACTAAACTAGCTAGTTCTTGTTCATTTCCTGCTAGTCCATCAATGTCGTCGGCAAAACGTAAGTTGGTGACTGTCCTGCCTCCGATGCTGACTGACTCTTCATGCTTTTCAAGCGCGTCAGCCATAATTCTCTCCAGAAAGATGTTGAATAGTGTGGGAGAGAGCAGACAGCCTTGTCTGACTCCGACTGTCATTCTGAACCAGTCCCTATGCTGCCGTTGAAGTATACTGTACTGGTGGCCTTGTCATACAGGTGCTCTATTACTGTGATGAGGTTGGCATTGATGTTGCACAGTCTCATGGTCGCCCACAAGGCTGCATGCCATACCTTGTCAAATGCCTTCTTGAAATCCACGAAGACGTGGTACAGATCTTGCTGGTGTTGGAGGTACTTCTCAGACAATATCCTGAGGTTGAAGATCTGCTCTGTTGTGCTGCGCCCTGCTCTGAAACCTGCCTGCTCCTCGGCAATGATCTTTTCAGCCTGTGGCTTTAATCTGTTTAGCAGTATCCTCAACATGACATTGCTTGGATGGCTTATAAGACTGATTGTACGGTGGTTTTGACACTGTTGTAAATTGCCTTTCTTGGGAATGATCAGTGATTGTGTCCACGGCGATGGCCATTCTTCTGTTAGCCAGATCTTGTTGCATATGTTTGTGAGGGCGCTAATCATTACTTCTCCCCCTGCTTAGACCAGTTCTGTTGGGATGTTGTCCACTCCTGCCGACTTTCTCTTTTTCAACGATCTCACTGCTGCTTCTACTTCATCCCGTAGGATATTATCTTTAATTTGTCTAAACATTCGCCATCGTGCTCTTATTCTCGACGTCCAAATTACAAATAATTACAAAGGATTAATTTTCAGGACATTTTGTTTCCTTGGCTCTGAAAATTTATCTTCTGTTGACGATGTCAACATAGGTATGTTTACAACTGCTTTTGATTTCATACGCATACAATCAAGTTATATTTTCTGAGTCAGCACATAATCTATAAAAGTGCCAAATGTTCCCATAACACAATGTGACTAATTGTGCCTAAATGTTAATAGAACCACAAATTTATTTATTTATGTATATACTTGATTAAGGACAATCGACTGAAAGCAAACAAATATCATATGTATGTGAAATCATCACTCTTATTTCTTTCTTGTTTATTCGTTCGATATTACAAATGATGCATTTCAATTTATTGAAAGATATTCATTCTTGAGTGCCAAGACATCCTTCAAGGTGGATGTCCTTCTATTATAAAAAAACCACACAGTATTTATGTTGTCATGATTGTTGTAATTTGTTGATAAAAATATAATGAACTCAGAGGCAGACAGAGACTTATTACAGTTTCACTTAGTTGTGTAGAAGTTATATACAAAGTCATGTATCATACATTATATATATATATATATATATATATATATACACACCAGACAGAATGGAAAGTGCTATCCTTGGATTCTATAGAAGAATGCTTGATAATAGTAGGCAGAATTAATATTTTAATACAAATAATACTTTCATACAGGTTAGAGAATTTTTAATTCGTACTCTACGGAGATTCGAACCCGGGTAAACGGCACCCATCGCCTTGCCTGCAATCACCAACCCATATTCCCTCACGACTAAGCACGCATCACCAAAAAATGATGGCGCTGAATTGGTGTTATATGCACTCGTGCGTAGCAGACACACTCGCATGACGACCTGATAACTAATTCTCATCTATCTACACAGTCATTCCGGATTCCTATCAAAGAAATCAAGGTATATAGGATTAATTATATAGAATTATAAATATACACCAGACAGAACGGAAAGTGCTATCCCTGGATTCTATAGAAGAATGCTTGATAATAGTAGGCAGAATTAATATTTTAATACAAATAATACTATCATACAGGTTAGAGAATTGGTGCCGGGAATTGGAGATGGGTACCGTTTACCCGCGGACCTGGGTTCGAATCTACGTAGAGTACGAATTAAAAATTATCTAACCTGTATGATAGTATTATTATGTTTATATATATATATATATATATATATATATAGGCATATATATATATATATGTATATTGCTGCTGCTGGCGCTGTTGCTGAGTATATGTTGGTTGTTATATATATATATATATATATATATGGTCGAATGCACGTGCTTCGCAAGGAAGTGACGCAGATAAATTCAATTTTGACTGCCCCTTCAGGGATGCCAGAGAAGTACGAGACCCTTGAGAAATGGTCGTAAGCTCAGGATCCCAAGGACAGGATTGCATCGCTATGCTCTAGTAAAACTTAATTCAATGATTCTTGAAAAACAACACGAAAGTTCGCGAGGTTTAGCTTATATGTTATACACCTCTACCACATAAGTTTAAGTGGCCTTCAATTCGATAGAGAATGACCTCTAACAGATGGGGCTATTTTCGTTCTCGTAATTAAAGTGATAAATATTCTGCATTCATAACGGCTGGATATCATATAATTCCAGCAATATACTTTAATATGTTCCTCTTATATTGTTACAACTCTATTGTCTTAAACTAAATAATAGAAAACAAGTGCCCCCCCCCCCAAAAAAAAGGAAATTAAAATTCAACAAGTAATTTATTTTCCTATGAATACAAAGTGAAAATTTATACAGACCTATATAGCATTGTGAGTTAAATCCCAAAAAGTCCTGAACATTCTATTACAAGTCTAAATGTTTAAAGTTTGACTCGAATTCCAGTGGTATACCAAATAAATTCCGAATGTTGAATGTGTTGATGTGCCTGTAGTCTCAAAGGCGTTATTGTGTCAATGGCATGGAGTGTGGAGATGTGCTAACAGTCTTTTGACGTGTCACAATAATATTGTCCGGAATATTTTCGTTTGAACTAACTATATTCCTAGATAAAGTTTAAGTCCAAAAATATTATTGATTATTTTGTATTTCCAGTTAATAATTTAAATTAAAACATTCACCCCAGTATAAAGTGAACACAACAGTAAGACCGATTCTGCTTTAAATGTTAAGGCAAGAGTGAGTAATATTTCAAGGAAACAACATTATATAAAAGGTAAGACACAATAATAGAACCAGGATGTAGGTCAGTCTCTTTTATAAAGCATTCAAAGTTGTCAACAAGTTTAGGAATTTCCAAGTGGAAAACTTATATCCTACATTCAGATAGAAATAAGCATGTTTACTTCCATTGACTTTGATCTCAATATTTAATCGATAATCATAGAAAAATATCAGCCATGTATTATGTTGTTTACAAAACTAAATGTCACCGGTCAGGTACACCAATTAAATCGACTTTGAAAACGTTTGAGCACAAAATATAGATGTACACAGCATATAATCATTAAAAAGAAAACAAAAAAAAATACAAATTAAATATGCATAATTTAATATTCACAAAACAAATAAAATGTAGATCTTATTCCTATTTTATCTGATTGATTGTTTTAGCATAGTACTGAATTTGTGTATTCTATTAAATTTATGAAAGTGATTACATATATAGGTACATGCAATAATTAAATATTTCAATTTGTTGACGAAATAGCTGTAGCAGATACACAGTCTTTCGATCACACGTTTTCTGTGAGTATGTTCTTCTTTGTTTCTGTCTTTAAAGAATAAGCCTACAGAAAACTCTGTCTTAGCTCCATGACTGAACGGTCCTTGGTACGTCTCTGTAAATGTAAAGGGGGGGGGGGGGCAACCATAGTTAAATACAAGTAGACGATAACTATCTAGTGCAGCAAAACGATCAATCTATAATCCTTGTGTTACTAATAACTCCGTTCGTGTGCATTTTATTTGAAGCTCATGATATTTGTCTTTCCTACCTCCAAGAAGGTGACAATAGGTTAATAACAAGACTGAGACATACTTGTAAAATATGTCATATATAGCCAGTTGAATACACATCTTTAATGTTGATACACAACAGATTTATATTGGAATAAAAAGTAAAAGTAATTGATATTTTCCTAATATATTTTACAAAAAATGCTTTCGTGCAAAAAGGTAGTTTTATTTCTGTAGGTCATGCTCATGTAATAAAACCATCTCAAAAGAGCAGAAAAATTTGTAATGATCTATTGTTTAAATTATGTTCGAAAATGTTTACGAACGCAAACATGCCTGCAAGCTTATAAAGTTATATTCGTCGAAAGTATACGTAAGTGTAATTTATGAGAAATATAACACTCAGGTAGTCTTAAGTATGGCAGTCGTTCTCATGTCGTTAATTAAACGAAACGTTCTAGTACCTTGTCATGAAATGGCAGATACATAGTAGACATTCAAATCAAACAAAAACCCTCCAAAGAAACAAAAAGAAAACAAAACAACAAACAATTAAAAAAATAAAGCAATATTTGCTCAAAGGAAGAAAGAAAATGACACCTTTTATCAGAAGAAAATACAATAAAGGTTTGGGATAGAGCTTCTTATTGTATCAGTATACTTTTTTCAGATTGTGCAATCATGTTTTGTGCCCCTTGTCGACAAAGGCTGCGGTAATTTCAGTAATTCTGGTTCGAAGCGCGTTAGATGTGCTAAAAACTCGCTGGTTATCCCAATGCTATAGAAATCTATACGTCGGTAATTACTATTTTCCGTTGACAGGTGTCCGATAAATTATCTGTTTAGCGCTCCTCTGTCCCTTTTCCAAATCCCTCCTGCCTGTGTTTCACACTGGAATCAAATCAAAGCAGGATAATGCATATTAATGAGTATCTAGCGCGCGTGACTTCTTCGATGGGACAGGCAAAATCCGTGGCTCTGATTGGTCGATACCTTTGTCCCAGCAACGTAAACGTACTAATTAGGGCGAGGCGCGTGCTGCTGTATATTTATATCATTCCTGGTAGAGAGTTATTAGGATTTCTGTACATCCTATTAACAAACTCGGAGCAGAGCCCGACTTGGAATAGTGTTTGTCCTAAGTAGTATGTGACACTAACAAAATCTCAATAGACTGTGCTACGAGTGTTCAATCAATAAGACAGTTTCTTACAAAAGAACTCATTCTGGGTCAAAAGTAAGTTTAATATATACATATATATATATCTATATATATATAAAACTAAATTCACTGTAAGTATGTCTATTGTAAAGGAAGAGAATGAGACAACAAGTGGAGCTATATCCGAACAAACTAAAAGGGAAATGTACGAAACATTTAATGCCTGGGCTCTTCAAAACTATGGTGACAGCGGAAAGACGAAGACAGTCACACGGAAGAAATATATGCGGATTGTAAACATTCTTACTGGCGAAGAGGAATCTTCCACGGATAACTCAAAATTCAGATTCTGGGTCAAAGCAAAGGGATTCCGGTTAGGACCTCTGAAGGGAGTTAAGAATGGAATCCCTGATCAAAAGATTCTTTACGTTCCTTCAAAACAAACAGTAAGTCATCGTATCTATAATATCTAAATATGTATGTATGTTTGTCTGTCTGCCTGTCTATCTTGGGTCTCGCTTACGAAAGTTATCTATGTTCCTTCAGAACAAACGGCAACTCAATTTTTTTCCAGTCTTCAGTTCATGACTGCTTCTCTTACAGATCTATCTATCTTTCTATCCACTCACCCATCTGTCCATCTGTCTATCTGACTGTCTACCTGTCAATCAATTACTCCACCTACCAATCTGTCTCTCCGTATGTCTGCCAATCTATATATTTATCCCTCTATATCTGCTAATCAAGTACGTACATATGTATGTATGTATGTATCTACGTACGTATGTACGTATGTATATATCTACCTTCAAATCTATACATCTGTTATGTTTGTCGTGCTGACTGAATGTGTAAATGAGATTTTATATTTATATGGCAAAAGAGCGTTTCCATGGGAGTCGCTTATCCTGACTATTGAATAGTATCTGTCTACGTCAGATTTTTGAATTTATCAACATTATAATGACATTATACAGTTGATTCCTGTTAATCCGATAAAGCTCTTGCACAAAGGGTAACGGGAAATAAAACGCAACTGTCGGATAAATACATAGTACATAAGATAGAGTTAATTATTTCACACACACACACACACACACACACACACTATATATATATATATA